>JADBJO010017743.1:12500-20000 GCA_016801955.1 Conus betulinus | reverse complement strand
TTTCATGGAATCTGCCGTAAAATGTTTGTGTCTTACATCGTGCACGTCCCAACACTCTAAAAGAATATGTTTCACTGTGAGTGGCACATGACACGGAATGCACCACGGAGCTTCTTCACTCTTCAAAAGGTAGAATGGGTAAAATACGAATGGCCGGTGTGCAGCCGGCACAGACCACGAAAACCAAGTCTCTGTGCTGGTCCATAAGGGTTCCCGATTTCCACGTGGTGTCATACGCTTTCTCTAGGTTAAAAAAAGATAGCGACCACATGCTGCTTATTGACAAAGGTGTTGCAGATGGTGGTTTCCAGACGGACTAAATGGTCTACTGTCGAGTGGTACTTCCGGAACCCGCACTGTTCACTGGCCAAAAGGCCATCGGTTTCCAGCTTCCACATCAGACGGGTGTTAACCATCTTTTCCATCAGCTTACAGAGGCAGCTGGTCAGAGCTATTGGGCGATATTTTGAAGGGTGAGAGAGAGAGAGAGAGAGAGAGAGAGAGAGAGAGAACACGAATATATTCTGTAAAGGCCATAGTACCATTAGAACGGGCGTGTACAAGAAATCATATGGATTAACAAATCAGTGCCATTGCATCCTCGCCACTCATTCATCTCCCAGACCACAGCCACAGCCTACACCTCAGTGCCATTGGATCCTCGCCACTCATTCATCTCCAGTCCACAGCCACAGCCTACACCTCAGTGCCATTGCATCCTCGCCACTCATTCATCTCCCAGTCCACAGCCACAGCCTACACCTCAGTGCCATTGCATCCTCGCCACTCATTCATCTCCCAGTCCACAGCCACAGCCTACACCTCAGTGCCATTGCATCCTCACCACTCCATCTCCCAGTCCACAGCCACAGCCTACACCTCAGTGCCATTGCATCCTCGCCACTCATTCATCTCCCAGTCCACAGCCACAGCCTACACCTCAGTGCCATTGCATCCTCACCACTCCATCTCCCAGTCCACAGCCACAGCCTACACCTCAGTGCCATTGCATCCTCGCCACTCATTCATCTCCCAGTCCACAGCCACAGCCTACACCTCGGTGCCATTGCATCCTCACCCACTCCATCTCCCAGACCACAGCCACAGCCTACACCTCAGTGCCATTGGATCCTCACCACTCGTTCATCTCCCAGACCACAGCCACAGCCTACACCTCAGTGCCATTGGATCCTCACTCATTCCTGCCCCTTGTCCACAGCCACAGCCAGGCTTTGTCCCGTCACGGTACCGACACCGGCAATCCACGAGGAGCAGTCAACGTCGTCATGAGACAGCTTGGGGACGCTGCAATGCCACCGAGTCATTTCAGTGGTGTTCTGTGGAACCTGTTCGGATCCACCATGCGCAGGAAACTTCCTAAGCCTGCTGACGATAACGATTGCTCCGTCACCGTGAACTTGCTGATACCGGTGACCCCAACAGACGTGGAGAGGAAATCAAAACCGAAGTCACTATGAAAGCAGAGCTTTTTGTGCTGATCGACGAGGATGAGGATGAGGACGAAGACGATGCTACCGGTTTCTCTCGTGATCCGAGACTGCACGACAGGACTGTGCCCAACGCATAATTTCAAAACACATGCCAGCGTTAACCAGGCCCGTGAAATACAGACACTTGCGGGGGCTGGTCAGGAAATTGAGGGAAGAAACACCTTAGATACGCATCCATTGAGTCCATCCAGTGACATTTTGTACCCCACTGTGGGTGCAGAATGTCATCCATGGTCGCATTTTGATCGCGAGTGACAGTCTGTGGCGTAACAGAGGTCAAACAGATTTTCACAAAATTTTGTATCCTGGACAAAGTTGGAAATGAGCTGATCATGTCGTCATTTAAACAAAGAAAAACGGAAACCATACTTCAGGCCGATATCGATATTGCTGCGGTAGGCATCTCACAGAAACGAATCTATGGACATTTCCTTGAATGTCAAGGGTGTGTGTAGAGAAGCGAAACGGTTTGTAGACAAGACTCCTCAACACTACTCAAGATACAAGGCACATACTCCCATCCGTTCTGTGAAAATAACTTTTTTGTCTTCGAAGATTCTAAGTTCCCATTTGTTGCAATGCATTTCAACTATTCAATTATGTTGTAGTACACAACACACACACGCGCGCGCGCGCGCCACACACACATGCCCGCACACACACCCCCACCCGATAATGGGAAACACCACACGATGCGTAAGCTTCTTTTGTAATGTAGATCATACATCAACGAAACAACACTTCGTTATTGTCTTCTTTACACCGAGTCGACTTCCGGGGATCATACAAGAGCTGATACAACGTTCAAATTAATCACATGTAAAAGAAAAAAAATCTGACAATTATTTCAAATACTATTTCATAATTTGAAATGTAAAACTATTCATGCACACACACACACACACAAAATTTCCAAATGAATGAATGCTTGCACAACTGCCGCACCATGATAGGCCCTTGTCTTGCACACATCGGGCAGCAACACGACCCATTGATTTCAATACCGAGTAACCAATAACTTGCAAAAAAAAAGCGGAAACATTCTATCACTCTCCTTTTTTTGTCTTATAGCCCTACAGACCTCAGGACTGTAACAATGTCCACGTCAGTACTATAAAACACATGTAAGACAGCATGACGGAGGGCTGGTCTACACAAGAGTAGTTCAAGAGTAGTGACTAATTTTTAGTCTCTTCATAAGTTGTTCCTTTGGAGAGTTGTCCCCCTTCGAGTTGTAAAAAGGTTGTAGAATTGAAGCTTATGTATTTTGATTTGGTTCTAGCTTACTATTTTTATTCTTTGTATATAAAAATCTTGTGTGGAAAGTTACTAGAAGTAATTATTTTTTGGGTTTGGAATTACTTTAGTGAAAGAACCAAGTTCCCCAGCCTACTTCCTGTTTCTTGACAAGTTCCACATCCTACTTCCTGCTCCTTGACAGAGCAAGTAGCTTCCCTTTGGACAGTGTTTTCCCCTGTTCTATATCTTTTTGTTTTTCTCCCCCCCCCCCCCTTCTCTCTCACCTTACTGCTGCTCTCTAAGTTGGGGATTAGAGTGAGTCTGACCGTCTTAATTTCTGGCGCCCAATGTAGGGCCGATCCTCTTCTCACGACGATCTTCAGGCAGTGGTGGACGACCTGCCCACTGACCTCACCATGGTGATGAGAGTGAAGAGCTTCCAGCTGCTCAACAGTGGCCAGGGGTGCATGAGCTGTGTTACCACCACCACCGCCGCCACCACCTCTGTCTTCAGTGCAGCATGAAGCTCTGCCAGGCTTGCTGTCAAGCTTACACAAAGTTCCCAGTCATGAAAAAACCATGTCCCTGAGCCCCTGGACAATCTGACAGTGGAACGACTGAATTGGACGAGTCCAACCATTTGCAAGAGCCATAGCGATCAGCAAGCGGAGCTCTACTGCTGCAGTCACCAGGAGCTACTGTGCCCCCTGTGTTTTCCTCAAGTCACCGCCTCTGTGCAGAGGTGAAAACCATTGAGGAAGCTGCGACAGAAAGAAGAGAAAAGCGGAAACTGGAGGCACGTAAGGCAAGGTAAAGGTAATGTTGCTTATAGCCCAGCCGACCGCAAAGGGTCATATCTGGGCTGTCACCACGTTAACATCAACTAACTGGAGGCAGAAAGACACAGAGAGAGGAGGAGGCTGTGATTAGAACTGCAGGGAACAGTTCACAGACATGCGTGCAAAGGCAAAGGAAGCTTTTGACGACCTGCAGCAATGCGTAGAGAAGCGACGTAAGGAGTTCAGCAAGTTGCCTGAACCACAGAATGTGACACTGAACACGCACACAGTCACGCAGTCACAAGATCACACTGACGCTCACATCTCAGAAACAGGGAGTTGCACTTCTGATTTTGCATGCACAGGGCAGTTTCGTTTTGGAGAGAGTGCACCAGACGAATGGCGCAAGCATTCTGCCTATCGATTCTCATCTTACTCCGATGTATTCATTCAACATGATTTAGATATCAGCAGGACCGAGGCGGAACAACATGTCATCCAGCTCCAGCCAGGATGCACTGTCAGGGAGAGACCCCGACCCATTTCTCCGAGAGACTTTGCGGAGGCGAAGCAACATATCCAGGAGCTCCTGGAGGCAAGGATCATTAATCCCAGTTGCTCGCCCTTTGCAAGCCCTGTCGTCTTGGTGAGGAAAAACAACAACGCTCTGCGGTTGTGTGTGGACTATCGAGCGATCAACCGTTTCACCATCAAGGATAGCTATGGCATTCCAAACATTGATAATCTATTCCTCACACTGAACGGCAGCCAATGGTTCACGAGCATGGACCTCAGCAAAGCGTACTAACAGGCACCACTGACTGAACGGGCCAAACAGATCTTGGCCTTTACGATGCCTTTCGGGCTTTTCCAGTTTGAACAGATGCCTTTTGGGCCTCTGCAACTCCCCAGCAACATTTCAGCGACTGATGGACAAGGTGTTCATTGATATGAACCTCAGTGAGCTGATCCTGTTCCTAGATGACATATTGATCCATGTCAATAAAAAGTCCCTTACAATGGCATTCCACACAGGAGGCTTATACCAGATTTTGACACAAACTCACTCTCTCCTCTCCCTCCCCCCCTCCCCGCACCTACCTTTCCTTCCCTTCCCCTCGCATACACACACGCACGCAAAACACACACACTAAGATTTGCAAACGACCCCCGTTTGCACACGCATACACTTACCCCAACCTACCCGTTGTCCAACACACCTAACGCTAACGTACTCAAGCAAGCTATGTATCTCCAATCGGTTGAAACATTTGCAATGGCGTACCATTCATAGGCGGTTGCAAACATTTTGCAGCAACACCAAACGTTTACTCGAATGTGGAACACTCGGTGTACTGGCATGAAAAGCGGAATTAAAATCATTACTCTAAACTTGTTTATCTTACAGCCCACCGTTCTACAAGGATTGGCAGCAACACAACCCATTCAGCAGGGGAAAAGCAGATATATAAAATACAGACATAGACAGATTATTTTATCTATGTGTACCCATTCAGCAGGGGAAAAGCAGATATATAAAATACAGACATAGACAGATTATTTTATCTATGTGTACCCATTCAGCAGGGGAAAAGCAGATATATAAAATACAGGCATAGACAGATTATTTTATCTATGTGTACCCATTAAAAAACAGATATATAAAATACAGACATAGACAGATTATTTTATCTATGTGTACCCATTCAGCAGGGGAAAAGCAGATATATAATACAGACATAGTCAGATTATTTTATCTATGTGTGCCCACAAGGGAAAACAGATATATTCTTATTCAATCTGTCTATGTGTGTATTCTGTATATCTACCCCCTCCTCCTCACGATAAATGGTATGTGTTGCGCTCTCGCTCTCTCTCTCTCTCTCTCTCTCTCTCTCTACATATATAAAAAGTAATAAAAAGACATTAACAGTGAAAGCATTCTATATTTTCTCGGTCATTTCGCTCACAGCCCAACCGACCTTTGTGGGTCATATCGGAACTGTTACGACATAAAAAATAATTCCCTTAAAAAAAGAAAAGAAAAAAAAGAAAAAGTCCCTTAAAATGTCATTCCACATTGGCGGCTTATACCAGAATTTAAAACGAACACACTCCCCCCCCCCCCTCTCTCTCTCTCCCTCACAGACACAAAACGCACACGCAGGCATTTCAAAACGACGCCTGTTTACACACACACACACACACACGCACGCACACACACACACACACACGCACACACAAAACAAAACCAAATCTACCACTCTCCAACACGTCCACACACTAATATACACAAGCAAGCTATGTATCTCCAATCAACTCCATTCAGATTTGTTACTGAAACATTTGCAATGGCGTACCGTTGGCAGGCCGTTGCAAACATTTGGCAGCAACAGCAAACGTTTACTGGAATGTGGAGTAATCAATCAACTGGCATGAAAAACGGAATTAAAATCATTTATGCTATAGCCCATAGTTCTACACGGAATTGGAAGCAACACAACCCATTTATCGGGGTGAAAATAGGTACATGAAATAGACACATAGACAGATAATTGTCTCTCTGTATATGTGTGTATTTAATATCTATTTTGCACACAATAAGTGGGTTATGTTCCTCTCTCTCTATACATATAAAGTAATAAAACTGACATTAAAAATGAAAAAAAAATTTTTTCCCGGTCATTTTACTCACGGCCCAACCGACATTTATCAGAGCTGTAATAACGTAAAAAAATAATTCCATTAAACCCCCACCCTCCCCATAACACATCCCCTAAAATGTCATTCCACAAAGCTGTAATAACGTAAAAAATAATTCTATTAACCCCCCCACCCTTCCCATAACAAATCCCCTAAATGTCATTCCACAATTTGACAAAAACTCCCCCCTATTCTCTCTCTCTCTCTCCACACACACACACACACACACACACACACACACACACACACACACACACACACACACAACACGCACCACACATACAGACAGTCCCGAACGATTCCTGTTTACACACACACACACACACACACACACACACACACACACACACGAACCTACCAACTGTCCAGACACACACACACACTAACTTACACAAGCAAGACATGTATCTCCAATCAATTCCATTCAGATTTGTTACCGAAACATTCGCGTGCCATTGACAGGCCGTTTGCAAACATTTGGCAGCAGCACCAAACGTTTACTGGAAGGTGAGGAAATAACTGGCATGAAAAACTGGCATGAAAAGCGGAATTAAAATCATTACTCAAACTTATCTATCTTATAGCTCACAGTTCCATAAGGAATAAGCAGCAACACAACCCATTTACCAGAAGGAAAATAGATAAATAAAAGGCACACACATAGAAAGATAGATCATCTATCTTTGTGTGCGTTTTATACATCTATCACCCCCCCCCTCGATAATTGGGTTGTGTTGCTCGCTCTCTTTAAAAAAAATCTATCTATCTATCTATATATATACAAAGTAATAAACTGACATTAAAAGTGAGAGGATTTTATTTTCTGTGTCATTTTGCTCACAACCCAACCGATCTTTATGGGTCATATCAGAGCTGTAACAACGTGAAAAATCTATTAAAAATCAACCCCCCCCCAAAAAAAAGGCAACCCCCCCCCCCCAAAAAACAAAACAAAACAAAAACAGATAGAAAAATCTCCTTAAGCAGTGTATCTCAAATCAACTCCATTCAGATTCGTTACTGAAATATTTGCAATGGTGTACCATTGGTAGGCCGTTGCAAACATTTGGCAGCAACCCCAAAACACTTACTGGAAGTGAGGACATCAATCAACTGGCATGAAAAGCGGAATTAAAATCATTACTCAAACTTATCTATCATACAGACCACAGTTCCATAAGGAATAAGCAGCAACACAACCCATTTACCCGGGGGAAAATAGATAAATAAAAGACACACATAGAAAGATAGATCATCTATCTACGTGT
>JADBJO010017743.1:0-7500 GCA_016801955.1 Conus betulinus | reverse complement strand
AACTGAAACATTTCCAACGGCGTATCACGATAGGGCGGTGCAAACATTTGACAGCAACACGAAACATTCACTAGAATCTGGAGTAATCAATAAACTAGCATGAAAAGCGGAATTAGAGTCATTACGCAAATTTTTTTATTTTATAACCCACAGTTCGACCACGAATTGACAGCACAACCCATTTATCGAGGGAAAATAGATATATAAATATACACATAGATTGCTAGTTTATCCATCTGTCTATGCGTGTATTTCATTCATCTATTTCTCCCCCCGATAATTGGATTCTCTCTTTCTCTCTCTCTCTCTCTAAATAATCAAAGTAATAAACTGATATTCAAAGCGAAAAGGTCTTACATTTTCTCGGTCATTTTGCTCACAGCCCAACCGACCACTATGGGTCATATCATAGCTGTAACAATTTGAAAAATAAATCTATTTTAAAAAAAAGACAAAATAACCCCATAGAAAGTCCCCTAAAATATCATTCCACACATGCGGCTTTAACCAGAATTTGACACAAACTCCCCCCCCTCCCCCCCCCACACCCCGCGTTCTCTCTCTCTCTCTCTTGCCCTCATCCTTTACACACACACACACACACACACACACACACACACACACACACACACACACACACGTGTAAAACGCACACACATTTCCAAAAACGACGCCTGTTTACACACACACACACACACACACACACACACACACACACACACACACACACACACACACCCTACCCACTGTCAAACACACCCATGGACTAATTTACACAATCAAGCTATGTATCTCCAATCAATTCCATTCAGATTTGTTACTGAAACATTTGCAATGGCGTACCATTGACAGGCCGTTGCAAATATTAAGCAGCAACAGCAAACGTTTACTGGAATGTGGAGCAATCAATCAACTGGCATGAAAAACGGAATTAAAATCATTATTCAAACTTATTTATCTTATAACCCCACAGTTTCCACAAGGAATGGTCAGCAACACAACCCATTTATCGAGGGAAAATAGATATATAAAAATATGCACACAGACATGAAGACAGTTAAGTTCATCTATCTGTCTATATGTGTATTTTATATATCGATTTGCCCCGATAAAAGTGTCGTGTTGCTCTCTCTCTCTCTCTCTATAAATAAAGTAATAAACTGACATCAAAAGTGACAACATTTTTACATTTACTCGGTGATTTTGCTCACAGCTCAACCAACCTTTATGGTTCCTATCAGAGCTGTAAGAACAAAAGAAAAATCTTATTGAAAAAAAATGACCAAAAAATCCCATAAAAGTCCCGCTAAAGTGTCATTCCACACAGGCGGTCTTAACCAGAATTTGACACAACCTCTCCACCCTTTTCTCTCTTTTGTCCTCACACACACACACACACACACACACACACACACACACACACACACACACACACACACACAGATACACGCGTAAAACACAGTTCCGAACGACGCCCATTTACACACACACGCACACCCGACCTACCCACAGTCCAACACACCCCATGCACTAATTTACACAAGCAAGCTATGTATCTCCAATCAATTCCATTCAGATTTGTTACTGAAACATTTGCAATGGCGTACCATTGGCAGGCCGTTGCAAACGTTTGGCAGCAACAGCAAACGTTTACTGGAATGTGGAGTAATCAATCAACTGGCATGAAAAACGGAATTAAAATCATGACTCAAACTTATTTATATTATAACCCATAGTTTTCACAAGGAATGGTCAGCAACACAACCCATTTATCGAGGGAAAATAGATATATAAAATATGCACACAGACATGAAGACAGTTAAGTTCATCTATCTGTCTATATGTGTATTTATATATATCGATTTGCCCCGATAAAAGGGTCATGTTGCTCTCTCTCTCTCTCTCTCTCTCTCTCTCTCTCTCTATATATATATA
The DNA here is from genome assembly GCA_016801955.1 of Conus betulinus. Classification (NCBI taxonomy): domain Eukaryota; kingdom Metazoa; phylum Mollusca; class Gastropoda; order Neogastropoda; family Conidae; genus Conus; species Conus betulinus. The sequence goes on along the minus strand of JADBJO010017743.1, from coordinate 5,565 downwards.
TATATACATAAAGTAATAAACTGACATCAAAAGTGAAAAGATTTTATATTTACATGGTGATTTTGCTCACAGCTCAACCAACCTTTTATGGTTCCTATCAGAGCTGTAAGAACAAAAGAAATCTTAATGAAAAAATGACCAAAAAATCCCATAAAAGTCCCGCTAAAGTGTCATTCCACACAGGCGGCCTTAACCAGAATTTGACACAACCTCTCCACCCTTTTCTCTCTTTTGTCCTCACACACACACACACACACACACACACACACACACACACACACACACACACACACACACAGATACACGCGCAAAACACAGTTCCGAACGACGCCCATTTACACACACACACACACCCGACCTACCCACAGTCCAACACACCCATGCACTAATTTACACAAGCAAGCTATGTATCTCCAATCAATTCCATTCAGATTTGTTACTGAAACATTTGCAATGGCGTACCATTGGCAGGCCGTTGCAAACGTTTGGCAGCAACAGCAAACGTTTACTGGAATGTGGAGTAATCAATCAACTGGCATGAAAAACGGAATTAAAAATCATGACTCAAACTTATTTATATTATAACCCATAGTTTCCACAAGGAATGGTCAGCAACACAACCCATTTATCGAGGGAAAATAGATATATAAAATATGCACACAGACATGAAGACAGTTAAGTTCATCTATCTGTCTATATGTGTATTTTACATATCGATTTGCCCGATAAAAGGGTCATGTTGCTCTCTCTCTCTCTCTCTCTCTCTCTCTCTCTCTCTCTCTCTATATATATATATATATATATATATACATAAAGTAATAAACTGACATCAAAAGTGAAAAGATTTTATATTTACATGGTGATTTTGCTCACAGCTCAACCAACCTTTTATGGTTCCTATCAGAGCTGTAAGAACAAAAAAATCTTATTGAAAAAACGACAGAAGGACCCCCCATAAAAGTCCCTCTAAAATGTCATTCCACACAGGCGGCTTTAACCAGAATTGACACACAACCTGTCCACTCTTCTCTCTCGTTTTGCCCACACACACACACACACACACACACACACACACACACACACACACACAGATACACGCGCAAAACACAGTTCCGAACGACGCCCCCATTTACACACACACGCACACCCCGACCTACCCACTGTCCAACACACCCATGGACTAATTTACACAAGCAAGCTATGTATCTCTCCAATCAATTCCATTCAGATTTGTTACTGAAACATTTGCAACGGCGTACTATTGATAGGCCGTTGCAAACGTTTGGCAGCAACAGCAAACGTTTACTGGAATGTGGAGTAATCAATCAACTGGCATGAAAATCGGAATTAAAAATCACTGCTCAAACTTATTTATGCTATAGCCCATAGTTCCAGAAGGAACTGGCAGGACACACAACCCATTTATTGGAGTGGTAGGGGAGTGGCGGTGGTGAATAGACATCTAAATTACACAGACTATTCTATTTTATAGATCGGTCCCTCCCTGCCCCCTAATAAATGGGCTGTGTTTCTTCTCTCTCTCTCTCTCTCTCTCTCTACACACACACACACACACACACACACACACACACACACACACACACATATATATATATATATATATATATATAAATGTAATAAACAGTAGAGATAAAAAGTGAAAAGGTTTCATATTTTCTCGGTCATTTTGCTCACAGCCCAACCGACCTTCATGGGTCATATCAGAGCTGTAAAAACATGAAAAAAATAATTGTTAAAAAACAGGCATAAAAACTACGTACAAAGCCCCCTAAAATGTCATTCCACAAGGCGGCTTGAACCAGAATTGACAGAAAGACTCTCCCCAAACCCCCAGCTCTCTCTCTCTTCCCCCCCCTCATACACACACACACACACACACACACACACACACACACACACACGCAAAACACACGGACATTTCCAGACAACGCCTGTTTACACACACACACCCACTGTCCAACACGCCCACACACTAACTTACACAAGCAAGCTAGGCATCTCAAATCAATTCCATTCAGATTTGTAACTGAAACATTTGCAACAGCATACCATTAATAGGCCGTTGCAAACATCTGGCAGCAACACCAAACATTTACTGGAATGTGGAGTAATCAATCAACTATCATGAAAAGCAGAATAAAAATCATTATTCAAACTCATCTTATAGCCCATAGTTCTACAAGAAATAGCAGCAACACAACCCATTTAACAGGGGAAAAACAGATATATGAAATACACGCATAGACAGACAGTTTGTCTGTCAATGTGTGTATTTCATATATCTATTTTCCCCCTAGGTAATTGGGCTGCTCTCTCTCTCTCTCTCTCTCTCTCCATATATAAAAATAATCAACCGACATTAAAAGTGAAAAGATTTCTATTTTGTTGGTCATTTTGCTCACAGCCCAACCGACCACTACGGGTCATATCAGAGCTGTAAAAACATGAAAGATTATTTCATTAAAAAAAAGACATAAAATCCCACATAAAGTCCTCTAAAACGTCATTCCACACAGGCGCCTTAACCTAGAATTTGACACGAACTCGCTCCCCCCCCCCCCTTCTCAAGGAAACTATGTACTGCGTTACTGAAACATTTGCAATGGCGTACCATTGATAGGCTGATGCAAACATTTGGCAGCAACACCAAACAGGTACTGAAATGTGGGGTAATCAATCGGCAGGCATGAAAAGCGGAATTAAGATCATTACTCTCATAGCCCACAGTTCCCACAAGGAATTGACAGCAACACAACCCATTCGGGAGGGGGGGGGGGGGGGGGGGGGGGGGATATAAAATACACACGTAGACAGTCTATTTCTCTCTGCGTGTATTTATATATTTTTACCTCCCCTCCCCCCCAATAAATGAGTTGTGTTTCTCTGTCTATCCTTCTATCTATATATTTATATACAAAATATATACAGTAATAAATTGTGATTAAATGTGGAAAGATTTGATATTTTCTCGGTCATTTTGCTAACAGCCCAACCGACCTTCATGGGTTACATATCAGAGCTGTAACATGAAAAATAATTCTGTAAAAAAAACAGGCAAAAAAAAAACTACGTAAAAAGTCCTCTAAGGTAAGGTAATGTTGCTTATAGCCCAGCCAACCGCAAAGGGCTACATCAGGGCTGTCACCATGTTAAAAATCAGCTCACAAGTCATCTTTAAAAAAAAAAAAAAAATTTTCACACATCTCTTTAAATTAAAACTTCTACAAACGCACCAGAAACGTCGTTAATAGTCTTTTCTTCCGTAAAATCTTAAATCAGATAAAAAAAAATGTTAATCTCTTTCAAAAAAATCAAAGATCACGTCAGGTGGGACATCTCTGAACAGGGTTTTCATGGACTCTGCCGTAAAGTGTTTATGTCTCACATCGTACAAGTCCCAACAATGCAAAAGAATATGTTTCACTGTGAGTGGAACATGACATGGAATACACCACGGAGCTTCTTCACTCTTAAAAGTCCCCGAAAATGTCATTCCACAAAGGTGGCTTGAACCAGAATTTGACACAGACTCATTTCGCTCACAGCTCAACCGACTTTTATGGGCCATATCCAAGCTGTACCAACATACCCCTTCACATATACACATGAACCACCCTACATATCTCCTGTCTACAATGTGGTGGTGGTGGTTTAATTTTACGTCTTTCCATCCGGCGGATGATATTAGACGAAAACACACACACACACTCACTTAAGTCATTTCAACACATACATCTGCATACACTTATGAAAATGAAAACAGCATATCAATAAGGACCCTCATAATAGTCTGGCTACATCAGAAGTGGCTAAAGTGGCGGCAAACTCAATTATGCACGAGTCAGACAGAACTTGACTCATTTTCATATTTGTCAAGATTGATACCTTTTGCCTTATACATTTTAGTTAAAACTGGACAATCTAATAGAAGGTGATGCACAGAGATTAAATTTTCCCAGACACACACAACTTCAGGAGAAAATTGGGTCTTCCATGTGTTCAGCCTTAAGTCTACAATGTTTCGTTACTGAAATGTTTGCAGTGGTCTATCAAAGATAGGCCCTTGCAAACATCTGGCAGCAACACAGCCAGTCTATCCATGTGTGCGTGTGCGTGTGAGTGTGCGTGTGTGTGTGGGACTAACACTAACTGTTCAGGCCAACAGACCGTAATGGATCATATCAGGGTAGCAACATCAAAATTGTATCCCATAACAGCAAGCACACAAAATTAAGAAAAAAGTGCCCCCAAACCTCAATCCTTACATACCGAAGCAGATGGTTTAACAAGATCTGTTCCATATCACATCACACACACACGCACATAAACACAGTATGAGTGAGATATCTGTCCGATTCATTTGTGCTCTGGTCTGTTGAATTGAGCTCGGTCTCCGCTCTCTTCTGCCACCGAAGCGGTCCTTGCTTTGCCCCTACAACGTCATCGGCTGTGTGTTTCCCTGTCAGCAGTTCTGTTGTCCTCCGCAGAGATTAGACCCCCGGTAGTTCAACTGCCGCGTCAGATTTCTCATCTTTCCAAGAAAAAAAAAATGGCGAAGCAGTGATAGTTACGTCTGCTGTCTTTAATCACAGGAAGATGGCTAGGTTTCTTCACTGTTCTCTGTGGAAGAATCCATGTCTGCTCCGCTCCTTGCCTTTGTAAGCGTTGTGAAGTTCCTGCAGTCGGTTGGTACAGTGGAGATCCCGCTTCTTCTTGCATCCTCTGGGAATGGATTCTCTGGAAGGCAGCGATGCCAGGAGTTGACCTCGTTGACATGTTAGGTAACATCCTGGGGAGTCGTACGTCCTTGGTGAAGATGTTGGCTGTCCAGGACGCTGTGACGCGGTGGTCCTCTGGTAGAGCAGTAGTGATGCGTGGGAAGTGGTCAACCCTGTGACCTGCCGAACACAAAGCCAGCGATTAAATTCTGCCGAAGAAATAACTAAACCGCATGAAAAAAATCATGTTAAAAATTTACAAGAAAAGCCTAGAAAACAGGTTTTTCACACACACACACACACACACACACACACACACACACACACACACCTACCTGTCACACAAAAATATCGAACCTTGGGAAAAGAAAGTATAAACGAAAGTATAACGATGCTGATGAAGCCCGGGTTGCACTCGTTGACACGTTAGGTAACACTGGGAGTCGCACGTCCCTGGTGAGGATATTCGATGCCCAGGACACTGTAACACGGTGGTCCTTTGGTAGAATTATAGTGATGCGTGGGGAGTGGTCAACTCTGTGACCTGCCAAACACAAAGCCTTGATTTACTTCCGCCGAAGAAGACATTAAACCATGAGAAAGAAAAAAAATCATGTTGAAAAAAACCCAAGCCTAGGAAAGAGTCTCTCTCTCTGTCTCTCTCTCTCACACACACGCGTGCGCGAGCGCGCGCGCAGGCGCTCACACACACACACACACACACACACACACACACACACACACACACACATATACATACACACACAGCATCGAAATCTATAATACAAGACTTCAAACCTTGGGAAAAGAAAACAAACGTTGTTAA
>JADBJO010017742.1:25000-27500 GCA_016801955.1 Conus betulinus | reverse complement strand
TCTCTCTCTGTCTCTGTCTCTCTCTGTTCTGTCTTTTTTCTGTCTCTCTCTCTGTTTCTGTCGATGCCTCTCTCTCTGTCTGTCACTGTCTGTCTCTCTGTGTCTCTGTCTGTCTGTCTGTCTCTCTTTGTGTCTCTCCCTCTCCACAGCCATAGCTCTACCACTTTGTCTCTGACAAGGATAAGAGGAGGCTGAAAGCCCGCATCAAAGGCGACCACCTTCAGAGTCCTGGCATGCCCCCTGGCGGTGGTTGAACTTCAGCCAGTGAAAGGAACGCTTGGCACAGGGCCACCTCACTGCCTTGCTGTATGTGTGTGTGTGTGTGTGTGTGTGTGTGTGTGTGTGTGTGTGTGTGTGTGTGTGTGTGTGTGTGTGTGTGTGTGTGTGTGTGTGTGTGTGTGTGTGTGCTGTGTGTGTGTGTGTGTGTGTGTGTGTGTGTGGTGTGTGTGTGTGTGTGTGTGTGTGTGTTGTGTTGTGTTGTGTTGTGTTACGTTGTGTTGTGTTGTGTGTGTGTGTGTGTGTGTGTGTGTGTGTGTGTGTGTGTGTGTTTGTGTTGTGGTGTGTGTGTGTGTGTGTGTGTGTGTGTGTGTGTGTGTGTGTGTGTGTGTGTGTGTGTGGTGCTGTGTTGTTTGTGTGTGTGTGTGTGTGTGTGTGTGTGTGTGCGGGCGCGCGCGCGCGCGTGTGTGTGTGTGTGTGTGTGTGTGTGTGGTGTGTGTGTTTGTGTTGTGGTGTGTGTGTGTGTGTGTGTGTGTGTGTGTGTGTGTGTGTGTGTGTGTGTGTGTGTGTGGGTGGCTTTGGAGTAGCTGTAAAACAAACAAAATCACTGAGGCAGGAAAATGGAGTTCTGCATAAGCATGCTACAATGGAAACCCAGAAAGAACACAGCCTTTCTATCTTCTGTGTACAGCCAAGAACAGAGACCTGTCAGGGTTTTTGACTACACAGGTGGACATGATTGTGTACCAACACGCCATTTGGGGGATGTGAGAGAATGGGTTGGCAAGGTGGTGGAAGGTTTGGCAAGTGGTGAAAACTGCCCCAAGATGCCCTCTGTGACAGCCCCTCGCTCAGGCCAGCTCCACGACCAGGCAATTGTTGTTGTCAGTAAGGGGCGTCACAGGTTGTGTCCCGAGTAGATGGGATTAGACCTGGCACCACTGAAATGTACCTATGTGACTCAGCAGCAGCGCAGTGTCTCCTCTGGTGGGTTGCCTAATGGTGACTTGACTTGATTGCTCCCTGTTGACTGCCAGCGTGGAGCTGTGACGGGACAGAGGATTGTCTGGGGGTCATAAACGAGAAGTGGTATGGCAATAATGCCTTTGCTGAAGCGGCAGAGAAAATAAGATAGAAGAAAAAGAAAGAAAAAAAAGGAAAGAAAAAAAAGGAGAAAAGAAAAAAAAAAGAAAGAAAGAAAGGGAGGTAGAAAGAAAGAAAGATGGAAAGAAAAAGAAAAAGGAAAGAAAGAAAGAAAAGAAAGAAAAGTTCCAGCCAGATTAATGCATGTATTACTATCACTGACAGCAGCTAGCCACAGTGCCATGATGGACGATTGGGTAGTCATGGATCTCCACGTTTCTCTGCCCCCCACCAATGGAAAACAGGGCTGATGTGTTGTAACCTTTCTGGTCCTTTTGTTTCTCCATGCAGAATGCCTTCTGACTTTCTCTGGAATGCCCTTCACTGTGCCCTTCAATACTGGTGTGTCTGCTTTCAGATCATAGCTGTTCAATGCTTTTCAGCACTCATCTATCACCCATTCCAGAGCCTTGAAGACCACTGGGGCGTCATGGAAGACTTTGCTACCAGTTTTCTCCACTCCTCACAGTTCTCAGACACTCCTACTTGAGCACTCAGCCCACTTTAGCATTCTCATTACGGGCTCCGTGAAGACGGACCCCGTTTCCATGCTCACTTGCTGGGGCTTAAGGTTGCTGCTACTCGGGGTGTCTTGCAGGTGCCCTCTTTCATTTTCTGCTTCCAGATTACTGCGTTGGCTTATAATCATTTCTCTCCACTCCCTAACATTCCATGTTTAGTTTTCATGTTCGGTAACCCGTACAAGAGGGGCTCGTTATCATGTGGTCAGAACGCTTGCCAGTAACTGGTAGGTCGTGAGCTGAAAGTTCGAAAACCATTCATGGGGTCTGAATTGAATAGCAGAGAAATCCTCTCTGCCCACCCAGCAATACAGTGATCCTGTTTCAGGTCAGAGATGGTTAAGGTGGTGAAAGGAAAAGGGTGGGCTGTAATGCTATGCCTTGGTCATGATTCATCCCTAATAAGATCCGATTCAGAAAGCTTATTTGTATATATGTGTGTGTGCGTATACATTATTCTCTGTGTGTGAGCAGGAAGGTGGGTGGATTGGTAGGGATGGATGGGTGCGTGTGATGTGCGATTTGTTTAATGTAGTTTCATAGATATATTTTTATGGACACTCTTAATTTCTCTTTGGAGATAACAAAGTGTTCTTGATTGATTTGACTTAACTTGACTT
>JADBJO010017742.1:0-5000 GCA_016801955.1 Conus betulinus | reverse complement strand
CATAATATCTGTAAACATGATCCACGCTCTTGTTTTGTTCTATGTGCTTGTAAAATGATGTCCGTTCTTCTTTAAACACGGCCACGTATGTTCCTGTGATATGACCACTGTTTTCTCTTAGCATTGCCCATAATCTCTTTTTGCTATGTTTCCTGTGTTCGTTTTAATATTTCACACTGTATCTTTTAACATGGACCCATTCCTGCTTTAACACTTCGCCCTATATTCTCTGAATATGAACCCTCTCGTCTGTTTATTTGACCCCAATTTTCTGTTAGCATGACTCTAATATTAATGCCATTGACCCCTGCCTTTTTCAACATGATGCCTGTTTTCTTTTCGACATTTATCTCTCTTCTTTTAATCTGATCCTTTTTTGGGGGGTAAAATGGCACCCGATTCCCTTTAGATATTATGCATTCGATGGTTTTGATATCACCCTTCTTCTCTTGAAAGGACACTTGATTCCGTTTTGATGTGTCACATTAGGTTCCTTTATTATGACCCTACCTTCTTTTAAATGACACCTGTTTTTGTTTGTTTGTTTGTTTCCTTCTTGACATTTTGCCGTACCTTTTTTTAACCTGACCACCAGTTTAAGTTTCAGTTTCATGACGGCGTCACTGCGTGCGGACTAGTCCATACGCGCTACACCACATCTGCTACGTTTCGAGACCACACTGCGCCTGATTCACAGCTGATGGATAAATGAATTGATGACTAAGATGGGAGAATGGAAAAAGATGGCCTTATAGCTGCGACTTTGCAGATGTCTGACGTGTGTATTAGCACAAGCGCTGACCAGACCTTGGGTACCTACCTGACATTGTCTCTGCCACTATTATCATTGTGTGTGTGTGGTAAATGTACACGTGTGTGTGTGTGTGTGTGTGTGTGTGTGTGTGTGTGTGTGTGTGTGTGTGTGTGTGTGTGTGATGCGTGCGTGCGTGCGCGTGTACTCGTGTGTGCGAGTGTGTGTATGTGTTTATTTGTTGTTTATTTATTTATGTATCTGTTTGTTTACTTATCCATTCACTTATTATCAATTTATTTTCTTACGTTTAAACATCCAGAGACTTTTTTTAACAACAAGTTTGAAAAGAACAGTGGCTGCAGACGCCAGATGATTCAACACACCGCCAACTACCAGGAACGAGCAGAAGCTACGGGGGGGAGGGGAGGGGGGGGGGGGGGGGGGGGAGGGGGGGGGGGGGGGGGGGGGGGGGGAGCCCGCAAGGGAAGAGTTACACGAAATGAAAAACAACACAACAAAATGGTAACTGTCAGTTTGGATCAAAGAAGAGGTTTGCAAGTAGAATGTTTCAATTTCTTGCTTAACACTCCTTGTTTCCTGGCATGCGTTTTCTGTTTACCTGCTTGCTTGTGTCTCCTCTCTTTGTTTGCTTTGTTTGTCTTTGCTTTGGTCTTGTCTGAATGAGCCAAAAGATCGAAAAGCGTTGCTTTTGTTTTGTCATCTGTCTCAATCATTGCTCGGTTTGGTTCTCTAGTATCGCATGCCCCACCTGCAATGACTAAATTTTTTAACTTGGTTTTGTCAAATCTGAAATAAATGTCACCGAACCGCCAAAACAAAAAAACAAACAACAACACAAAAAAAAAGTGGACAAACGAATCACAAGACAAGACATGACGCGTTTCGACCTCTTAGGTCTTCTTCAGGCAAGATACGCAACAATTAGGACAACGAAAATGAACGAGCAATCACTTACCTTCAATCACTTCAGCGCAAGATAGGCGTTGTATGAAAGATAGGGTTTTCATTCCACGCCGATCAAAGCAGCGTGTTTTGTCTTGTGATTCGTTTGCCCTTTTTTTTTATTTTTGTGTATTTTTTTCTGGTTCGCTAACATTTATTTAAGACTTGTTTAGATTTCCGCCTGCAGTCGTCTCACTTTGCAACTTGGTTTTGTCATTCAAATGGACTGTTGCCTGTATTCAATTGTCTATCGTTCTTTGTGAATCTGGGTTACCACTCGTCTCCAAACCTGTTCTTTGATTATTTTCCTTTTCCTTTCTTTGTAATCTACTTCATTTGTGTGTTTTCCCATAAGAAAATCAAGGGTGGAAGCGCGATACATTTTGTTTTCTTTTCTTTATAAATAACGGAACGGACAAGTGTGTCATTTCGGCTAGGTGATTCGGTGTTGAAAGCAGAATTTTGTCTAGAGGCATGGGAGGTAATTATTTCATCATGGGAACAAGAGTTATCCTACTTGCTCGATATTGATTGTTTACTGTTCTCCGCCTCATTTAAGATTCCCTTTCATACCAATCAAACTGAGGTTATCTGTGTTGTTTCTGTTCGTCTGTATGTCTGTTTGACCATATTCAAGATCGAAAAGGCTGTGCCAGTCTTGAAAACATGTTATTTTATTTCAATTTTTTTAATCAGTTGATGTTTTTGATTGTCCAAACATGTAATGATAACCAACATACATAAATTAGAACATTAATACAAGGTGGTACATATTTAACGCATACAGATGTACACGCATTTTTTTCAATCTCGAATTTTAATAAATCTTTTATACGGGTACATATACCGAATGAATTCCAATTACTGGCATTAATCCTGTGTACCAAGGTTTGCGGACGACATTAAATAGAAAAGAAAGAGAGTAAACAGTACGTATCATTAACAGAATACACACACATACATACACATACGTATGATACATAATATAATCATTAGTCCCCTAGTAGTTAAATAAGGTGACCATTTTGTTTGGTAGGTGCGTGATTCATTTCTATTAAGGACATATATACTCAGAGGCATAAAAAACGCGAAAACAAAACTGCATGGACATCTTGATTTAATTTTGGCCAACGATTCCTTTGAACTGGGAATAGAAAGTGCGAAAAAGCAATCACACACCGCAAAAAAAAGTTCAAAGTTCATTCTGGTAGAAAATAAGGTCACATGAACTTGACCTTGACCCTGTGTTAACAGCAGAATGTCAGTATCTGGTGCGACCACCTCCAGCATTGATCACACCTGCGGTACATCGAGCGCACCAGAGTGTTGGTCTGCCTCTGGGGGACTTGCCTCCACACCTGGCCCACAGCGATAGAAAGCTGAACTGCTGTCTGGGGTCCTGGGGTTGAGCTGGTTTCAACTGCCTCTGAAGGGCATCCCAGAAATGCTCTATTGGGTTAAGGGTCGGGAGAACGGGCTGGGTGAGGCAGCAGATTGATGTTCGTTCTGCCTCAGGAAGTTCTGCGTAGCACGGGCAGTGTGCGGCCTTGCGTTGTCCTGCTTGAAACAGGTTCTTGTGGATGCCGCTGGAAATGCGGGCAGAGGACGTGGGGCCTCGTCACTGAAGAGGACTCGTCCCCAGTCCCGATGGCGCCAATGCACGTGGATCTGTGCCCATTGCAGACGGTTCTGGCGAGGCCTGGGACGCAGTGTCAGGATAGGTCAACCAGGCTGGACGCCTGCATTGGAGACCAACTGTGTTCAGTCGGCGACGCACGGTCCTGCTGCTGATTGGCCTGCCATGGTTGCCGACGGTGTTCCTGGCTGTGTTAGCAGCGGTTTGGTAAGGCTCCCGTCGTGCTGACGCAGAAGATAGCGGTCTTGGGCTGCTGTGGTGACCCTCGGTCTGCCGCTTCTCGGTCTGTCATCAGTGGTGTTTCTTGCTCGAAAGCGGTCCAGAAGGCGGTAGATGGTGGAGAAATGTGGACTCCGAATGCGATTGCGACCTGCCTCATTGGAACCCCCAGCCTGCAGTTGCCCCATTGCTATTGCAACGATCTTGACGGGAAAGTCTCGGCATTATGTTGGCGCCGCTGGAAGGGATAATTTGTATTTTTTTAGGGGTGGAAATTTATTAGCCCCACAATCGGGGCCACAATGAGTTGCAATTCACATTGATGCACGTGGCGTAGGTAGTCCACATGGCAAATGCACTCCTCGTGCCAAAAACGCTGACCCGCAACAACATTCACCCAATGTTACGAGGTTACAACCGGCCAAGACAACACGCACTGCTAATGTTGCACGTGCCATCGACATTGCTTACGTCGTGTTCACAATGTCAACAATCGTGCACTGGTCTCTATTTTCGCGTTTTTTTTATGCCTCTGAGTATATTTCTCCATTTTATGTCTATAGACCAACTCCTTCAAAAATATGATTAGATTAGGTTTGGTTGGTTATGTTAATTCTACATTTATAAATGAACTATTTTCCCATTAAAAATCCTCAGGTCCAGCATATCGTGGGTTTTTGTTTCTCATCCGTCCCAAATAATATAATCTCCACATAATCTTACACAGTGTGAACAGTTAACTTTCAGAACTCTTTCAAAGTCTTTCTAGAAAATACGGCGTAAACTCACACATACCCACAATACATGTGAATTTGTCTTTTGTTCATTTCTCCGGTCGTTGTCGTGCGCACGTACGATGGGTCACCATACAGGGTATGTGGGGCAAGTTTCCGAATCTATCTTGAAGGCGAGGGTGAGGTGGGGGTGGGGTTGTTATGTTTCCTGTGTGTGCCTCTGGGTTGTCAAGTTCGGATAGGCAATTTCGGGGTCATAAGCACTTAATTATATTATTTGGAGAGTTACGGTGTGAGTGAGGTTATTTTACCATGGGAGCAAGAGTTACCTTACCGTTCTTGACAAGATCACTTAACTGCTTTAACTGTTCGCTGCCTAGGGCCTCGAAGGTGCTGCTTCAGGTGACCATAACAATTACAGTAAAAACAGCAAAGTCCTACGGAGATACCGTCTGTGTCTCATGACATTGTGTATTGGCCATTTGTGCAACAAACGTAAAGCCCCACCTGTGAGTTTTTCTCCGTTTTCCTCCTAGCAGTCTCCGCAGAGGTTGGGCATTGAGATTCTTCCATCCTTTGTTTGGTTTGGTGATTTTTTTCCTTGCCTCTTTTTTTTTTTTTTTGTGAAGTTCTGTAATTAGAGAGAGAAGAATGCGGAGGATAGAGCCAGGCGGAGGAGGAGGGGAGGAGAAGA
>JADBJO010017741.1:27500-36889 GCA_016801955.1 Conus betulinus | reverse complement strand
GAGAGAGATGAGAGAGCGAAGAAAGAGAGAGAGAACCCAAGAACAGAAGGGGGACACAAAAACGACCAGCCACTTTTGTCCTTTGTCAAACCACCTGGAAGTTCTTCTGTGCGCATATCGAAGAGGAAGGCATCCACCACTTCCTGCTGGTGTGACTGCGCTGCTCTGGTATTTGCCTCTTGTTTCAGCGTTGGCTGTCTTATTTCAAATGTTTTTTTCTTTCACTTTTTTCCACACAAACCGAACATGACCAGTTGAATAATTGTCAGGTTAAATCATCAAGTTGTGAGCAACATGCACTGTTTGAAGGCTAGCTCCATAGCCTTAATGGCGAAATTCGAGTTGAGAACTAAAACAGAACAAAAAAAAAAATCTACCTAGCAGACAGAAGAAGAAACTGGCATAGAGAGTCACTGGCTCCTATTCAGCGGATTAATTACAAAGTTGCATGTGCCACATTATGGCTTCAAATTCATTACAATCTCAGCACCGTTCTTATTCTGTCTGCACTTGTTTAGTTTGTCATTATAATTTCCTTTCCATCTCCTCGCAACTCTCCCGCCGATCCGCCGTCTTTCCGCTTTCCCATCGACTTCGCCAGGGACGTTACAACGTAAAGTCTTGTCTATATGGTTCTGTTGGCTTCACTGCCCCGCGGCTTTGGAACTGGTCCAACTTCGTCTTTTTCGTTCCCGGTTGGTGCAGCGTGTTGACTTCTACTCGTCTTGCTGCCTTCAAGTCCAACCTCAACATCTTCTCTTTCTCTTTAATTTTTCCCCAAAGTATGCTAACCTTGTAAGATCCTTTTTTTCTCCCTCCTGTCATGTTATTGATAGTCTATTGTGTGCGATGTGTGTGTGTGTGTGTGGGTGGTGGGGGGGGGGGGGGGGGTAGGGGTTTTGTATGTTTTTCATTTGAACATTTTTGGACATGGACTTGTGTGCAGTGCCTGGTATCCCTTTAGCAAGTGCTTTATACATGCTGATGTGTTTTCAGCGTATCACTATCATCATCATCGCTGTTATCATTATGTATGTTATTATTTTAATTATCATCATCATCCATCATCATCACCACCACACATCAGTTAAACCTTTCAAGGCAGCCCCAACCACCTGAAACACTTTTTTCTGGCCTGGGAAGGGGTGATTACATGCACGAGATGAACAGATTCTGATATAAAGGTGAACTTCGGTGGGAATATGAGGAGATGGCTCGTTCCTTTCCTCCCTCCCCCTCCACTTCTTTGTACAAACGGCGTTTCAACAGGCACACACACACACACCACAACACACAGACTCGCTCTCTCTCGCGCTCCCCTGCTTCTCACACACACACCCACGCACGCACGCACACACAGACACACACACAAACCCCAGACACCAGGGGCCCGCTCCTGTCTCTCTCTTTCTCTCTCCTCGCTCGCTTTCCCTCTCTGTGTGTGTGTCACACACACCCACCACACACACACACAGCACACATTAATAACAACCGTACCTTTTGTTTTCTTTTTTCCCTCAACCCGACAGCAATAGGGGGGGGCGCTCACGAGTTAGGCCCAGCCATCAGACAAACCCATCTCCGGCCAAAGGTTCCAGGCTGAGTGTCCAAACCAAGCCAATCGCAAGTGGATCTTAATCCCCCCCCCCCTCCTCCCCCCCTCCGTCCCAGCCCTCAATCACGTAGGAGTCCCGCTGCGTACACGCCCCAGAACGGCCCATACCCAAGTATCTGAATCACCAGCACAAATCCATTCAATCGTTGGAGTGGAAGACACCACAGTCAAACCTCTCCATCTGTACATTTAGTAATGATCAGGAATCCTAGGACTTTTCCTGTAATTGACGGAACTTTGAAGAGCGTACAACTGATACGGTATCATTCGCCATTCACGTTGTGAACCCTATATGAAAACTGCATGATGACAACTTTCCGGTGTAAATCTTTTCCTCCATCAGAACCCAATACTGAAATACACCATCCATTATAAATTCCACAAAAAACAACTCTTTTCTTATAAATAGGTCGGGCAGCGAGAACTTTTTTTTCCATGCGATCGAATCTTCTCTGTGAAGAACCTTGAAATGCGGACCCCATTCAGAAACCGTGTCGAACTAGCGTTCAGCTTAGGTCTACGATTGTTAACCTTTTTCATAGAACCCAACAGCTCAACCTCTCGATGGGATTGAAATGAAATGAGGTAGGGAAGTCAACATACACAGTGGGGTAACCTTTCGCCCCCATAAAGAAAACCTAACACCGATAACTTTTATTCCACTGGGACAGCTTTTCAAAACTAGAATAAAGTCGACAAATACAAACAATTTAAATAGAGAGTTGGGGGGGGGACTAAGCGCCATAATACCGTGGTGTTTCTCACCACCAAGGGTGCAAAAAAGAATCCAGTAGCACCCCCAAAGCAGCCAGCGAAGGGTAGTAAATGAAACCAAACGAAAGTGTGGGAGGGAAAAAAAGTTGCTGAAAAACTAAAGACATGCAAACAGTATAAAATGTAGGGGGACAATCTTTGAGCCTACGCTGAGGATCCCCCAAGGATGCAAGGGAGATCAAAAGACTAATTTGTCTGACTTTATTCAAGTTTAAAAGGCTGTGCCAGTCGTGAATAAAAGTTGCTCTGTTTTATGGTTTTCTTATGTGGAGCAAAAGTTACCCCCACTTTCTTCTCATTGAGAACCCTATGTAATGATTCAGGAGAAACGCTTCCATGAGAGGACCAAACGGTGAGAAAACTCTTCGGGGGGGGCCGAAACCCCGACATATAATCCCTGTGTCAGAACTTGGTATTGAGAACCCTCTGAAAAAAAAAACACGTTATATTACTCCCGCAACAGAACCCCTACAATGACAATACATACATGTTTACAATCACACTTCGAAGACAAGCCCTAAAACGATAGCTGTTTTCTGAAAGGCTTACGGTCCTCAGCTTTTTTCATGAGAAACCCCACGAACCCTCACCCCCACCCTCACACCCATCCCCCAAAACCCACCCCAGAAAGTTACAATGAGGTCTTTTTCTATGAAAACCCATTGTGAGAATCGTCCAAGAGAATCTTAGGTAAGAAACCAACAACGAGAAACTGTCTTTGAGATTCCATAAGTCTGGACCTTTCAAAGTGAAACCCCGCCCATATCCTCTCAATCTCCCCACTGTCAACCCTGCACACGTGTCTTCCAGGGAATCTTAAAAGGTGTGCTGTGCTGTGGATGTGCTGTGCTGTGCTGTTGCGTGCTGTGTGTTGTGCTGTGTGTGCGTGTTGTGTGTGTGCTGTGGCTGTGCTGTGGCGTGCTGTGGTTGTGCTGTGGCTGTGTTGTGCTGCTGCGTGGCTGTGGCTGTGCGGTGGCGGTAGCGGTGCGGTGCTGTGTGTTGCTGTGCTGTGTTGTGCTGTGAACTGTGTGTGCTGTGCTGTGCTTGTGGTGTGCCTGTGCTGTGCTGTGTTGTGGCGTGTTTGTGCTGTGCGAACTGTGTTGTGCTGGGCTGTGCTGTGCTGTGCTGTGTTGTGCTGGTGCTGTGCTGTGCTGTTGCTGTGTGTCTGTGCTGTGCTGTGCTGTGGCGTGTTGTGCTGTGCTGTCTGTGGTGTGCTGAGCTGTGCTGTGCTGTGCTGTTGCGCTGTGCTGTGTTGTGTTGTGCTGTGCTGTGCTGTGCTGCGCTGTGCTGTGTTGTGCTGTGTGCTGGCTGCTGTGCTGTGCTGTGGGTGCTGTGCTGGTGGCTGTGCTGTGCTGTGCTGGTGCTGTGCTGTGCTGTGTGGTGTGCTGTGCGCTTTGTGCTGTGGGTGCTGTGCTGTGCTGTGGCGTGCTGTGCTGTTCTGTGGCGTGCTGTGCTGTGCTGTGGCGTGCTGTGCTGTGTTTGTGCTGTGCTGTGTGCTGTGGCGTGGGTTGTGCTTGTGGTTGTGCTGTGGCGTGCTGTGCTGTGCTGTGCTGTGCTGTGCTGTGGGCGTGCTGTGCTGTGTGGTGTGCTGTGCTGTGGCGTGCTGTGCTGTGCTGTGCTGTGCTGTGCTGTGCTGTGCTGTGGGCATGCTGTGCTGTGCTGTGCTGTGCTGTGCGTTGCTGTGCTGTGCTGTGCGTGCTGTGCTGTGGCTGTGGCGTGCTTTTGCTTGCTGTGCTGTGCTGTGTTTGTGCTGTGGCGTTCTGTGCTGTGCTGTGCTGTGCTGTGGTGGTGTCTGCAGTGCTGTGGCGTGCTGTGCTGTGCTTTGCTGTGGGGTGCTGTGCAGTTTCTGTGTTGTGTCTGTGCTGTGCTGTGGCGTGCATACTGTGCTTTGCTGTTGCTGTGGCGTTCTGTGTTGTGCTGTGCTGTGCTGTGCTGTGCTGTGCTGTGGCGTGCTGTGTTCTTTGCTGTGCTGTGACCTGCTATGCTTTTGCTGTGCTGCGCTGTGACGTTCTGTGCTGTGCTGTGCTGTGATATGCTGTGCTGTGGCGTGCCTGTGCTGTGCTGTGCTGTGCTGTGCTGTTGACGTGACGTGACGTGGTGTGCTGTTGTGTATAATTCTTCTGAGAATCTAAAAAGGTTGTGTGTGTTTGGTTGTGTGTGTGTGTGGAGTGGGTGTGTTGTGTTTATGGAGTGTAGTGTTTCATCATGTTCCTCTCCTCTCAGAGAATCTGAATAGGTGTGGTGCAGTGTGATGTGTGGGGTGTTGTGGTGTTGATGGTCTGATTCTTTCAGAGAATCTTTGAAGGTGTAGTGCATGGGATTGCTGCGTTGTGTGGGTGTTTCATTTTGTTTTTCTGGTAATGCTGTGGTGTTTTGTGGGTGTGGGGCAGTGTAAGGGTGGTGGAGGCGAGGTATGAAGTTGTCATCATGTAGTATGGTGTTTATCGATCTTTTTTTTTTTTACTGGAGTATACTGTGCCATGATATGACATGGTAATGATTGAATAAGAGAGATGCGTAGTGTGCTGTCTTTATGTGATGTCGTATGCTGTGGTAATGTGTCGTATCATGCAGTGTGTTGTGGAATATACAGTGTCTCTTTGTATAGCGTACTCCAGAATGTGTTTTTCTCACGTGTGACGTACCAGTCTGGCGTTTTTGCCAATGGGGTCGTGTGACGTAAGGTATTGTGTGCTGTGTTGTGGGCTGTGACGTAGTTTATCAGACCAGTGGCTTCAAAGTGATGTGGTGTGTTGTATGCTCTCATAGTATGGTGTGTTTTCGTGTGCTTTGTTTTTTGTTCAGTTGCATGCGTCCGGTGACGTGGCATGATACGGTGGAGTGCTGTGTGACGTAATGTCATGGTTTGATGTAATAGCCATATTCTCGGTATGATGTCGAGTCACATGATGTGCTGTAAACTGTCATCGCTCTCTCTCTCTCTCTCTCTCTCTCTGGCTCCCATCTCATCTCTCTCTCTCTCTCTCTCTCTCTCTCTCTCTTCTCTCTCTTCTCTCCTTCCAACTCTCCTTTCTCACTCACTTGCAAAGACGCCGTAACAGCAACCATAGGCATCAGCATCAACGTCAATGACGTCACCAAGGCCATGCCCACATACACACACAGAGGGTCAATGTGACGGTCCTGTGCCAGAACGCCCAACATGAAACGCGCCCACGGTCAACGCGAAGCCGTTGGCGGAAAATCCTAGCGACCACGTCCATCAAAGGTTGATCCCATGGAGTGACAGAAGTTGATGTAGTGCACCAGGATGATGCCAATGCCGGCGCTGGAGAGGACGAGCTGCAGACAGAGCAGGAGAACGGAGGGGCAGGACACCACAGACACCATGTTGTGTTCACGAAGGTCTTCACTGACACCGCCAACATCCACGTTCAAGCGCTCTGGCCCCTCGTTAACTCTCGTGTTGGTATCATCAACGCTGCTGCCTCTGCATCTGTGGCGTTGCCGTCATATAACAAATCTGAATTCTGTTGTGTAACCTTGCCGTCATCTTCTGAATTCTGTTTGGGCAGCCTTGCCATCATCTCCTGAATTCTGTTTGGCTGCCTTGCCAACGTCTTCTGATTGAGACCCCATGTCTTTAGCTTTACCTCCTGAAACAAATTCCACGTCTTTCGTAGAGTCCCCCGGCAGTCACATCCAAAGTAAGCACTGTGTCTTGAGAAATACAGCTCTGAAGAAACGCCCGGCGTCGCTGGGATGTTGTGCGCCCTGCAGGTCTGAATGATGCGCTGCACCTGTGGAATGTCCATGAACATTTTGTTCTGAAGCTATCATCTTGAGTGAGCCTGTGGTCAGTGTCTACAGCAGGGTCTCCTCCCTGAAAAGGATCGTGTCCACGTACAGGAACAGGTTCAGGACTGTGTGCGTGTGTGTACATGCCCCATTCCTAACTTCATCATCTGCAGCATTAACTGTAGTTAATAGACATGGCGCGTGTGCTAAAAACAGGTGGTCAGTGTCACCACCAGTTGTGTGAATCTCTACTGACATGCTTTTTCGAAAGGCTCGCTGAAGACATCTGACCAATCTCTTCGGTTGTGTAGTCTTTGCACAGCGAGCGAGGTTTCTAGAGGCATTTACTGAAGAAGACGAATGATTAACCTCTTCATTTGTGGTCGATCTGCACAATGCGGATCTGGAAGGCGTTTCCGGACATGTATTGTTAATCTCTTTGGCTGTGGAGGCTTTGGGGAAAAGATGAATTGGGAAGGATCGTCGAAGCCATTGGGTCACTCTCCTCAAAATTGGAGGATCTGTTGACGGACGTTCTGGACGAGGTCACTGGCTCCATGGGGTCAATCTCTTTGGCAGTGGAGGCTTCATGGAGGGCAGAGTCCGCCATCATCGGTGAGACTTCACAGAGTGCGTCTGCTTCACCCTGGGATGTTCCTTTCTTCACTCTGAAACACGTCCTATAGTAAAGACTGAACCAAAGTTATAAAGGAGAAGACAAGTAACTAACCGAACGAATACACAGGCAGTTACCTAGCCATCTAACGACAAAACATCTAGACACAAAAAGACAGAGCAATGGTGTGATCAGTAGGTATGAAACACACACACGCACGCCGCACGCACGCACACGACGCACGCACGCACACGCACACACACACACACACACACACACACACACACACACAGAGTGAGGGAGAGGGACAGAAGGAAGGAGGGGGAATGGGGAAGTGAGAGAGCGAGACTGATGAAAGAATGGGACTGATAAATATATCTATGTATACATTGTTACATTCGTATGCACACATACATACATACATACATACATACATACATACATACATACATACATACATGCATGCATGCATGTATACAGCATACATACATACATACATACATACATACAATATAACTCCAAGTGGAACTCCCAGTTTTCAAATTTTCGAAGGAAAAACACAGGGAGAGTTTGTAAAGGGAGGACAGTCAGATTCCGGTGTTGCCAACATTCTGATCACAAGAGTCTCGGTGATCTCTCTTTTTTTTAAATATTCAAATATTCGAGTCTTAAGCCTTTGGTCTTGAGTCTCACGGGAAGGCTTTTCACCCCACCCCTCCCTCTTCTCTCCTTCTCCTCCTCACCCCTCTCCCCCATGCCAACTACCCCCCCCCTTCCCCCCCGCCCCCCCCCCCCCCACCCCCCCCACACACACACACTTTTTTTTTTTTTTTTTTTTTGGGGGGGGGGGTAGCTTTGTTTTGTTCTTCTTTTTTTTCTCACAGAACAGCAAACACACACACCTGGAGAACCGTCTCATTGGACAACTGGCCTCCTGGAGCGAAGAGGTCGAAGCAGAAGACGAAGAACCAGAAGAAGCAAAAGAAGCAACAGGAAGAACTCTTGCTGCCGGGCGAGAAGAAGAAGATGACGACGACGACGACGACGTCTTCGACCTCCTCCCCGCTTGCTGAGGGTAGAGCAGCGCCCCGGCCGGCACCAGCTGAGCAGCCAGACAGGCCAGCAGCAGCAGCGTGTGCCAGCAGGAGTGGAGGGCCAGCAGCCAGCGGCACAGCGCTGGCACCGTCATGATGCCCACCCCGCCCCCGGCCAGCACCACGCCCGTGGCCAGGGGCCGGTACCGAGCGAAGCACAGGTTGACCTGCACGATGGCCGCGGAGTAGATCAGTCCCAGACCCAGACCTGAGGTGGAGGAGGAGGAAAAATGGTTGTGGTGGTCGTGGTTATGGTGGGGGGGGGGGGGTGGGGTGGTGGTGGTAGTCGTAATAGTAGTAATAGAAGTATAGTAATAGTTAGTAGCAGTAGCAGCAGTAGTAGTAGCTGTACTGGTAACAGTAGTAGCAGCAGCAGCATTAGTACTTCTAGCAGTAGTAGTAATAGTATTACAAGTAGTAGTAATAGTAGAAAGTAATACTGGTGGTGGTGGTGGTGGTAGTGGTAATAATAGTAGTGGTAGCAGTTTTAGCAGCAGCAGCAACAACAACGGTAGTATAAGTAGTAGTACCACCACCACCACCACCACCAACAGCAGCAGCAGCAGCAGCAGCGGTAGTATAGTAGTAGTACCAGCAGCAGTAGTAGTAGTAGTAGCAGCAGCAGTAGCAGCAGCAGCAGCAGCAGTAGTAGTAGTAGTAGTAGTAGCAGTAGTAGTAGTAGTATCAGTGGTATAGTGTTAGTAGACGAAGTAGTAGTAGTAGTAGTAGTAGTAGTTTTAGTTTTAAAAAAATCATCATCGTCGTCATGTCCCGTGTCATGTTGATAAAGATACAAATATAATGGTGATTTTGATAAAACTAATAGTGATGGTAACATCATCATCATCATCATCATTATCATTTTCAATTATCAGGTCATTATCATCATCATCATCACCATCATTACCTCTCTCTCTCTCTCTCTCCCTCTCTCTCTCTCTCATCTCTCTCCTCTCTCTCTCTCTCTCTCTCTCTCTCCTCTCTCTCTCTCTCTCTCTCTCTCTCTCTCTCCCTCTCTCTCTCTCTCTCTCTCCTCTCTCTCTCTCTCTCTCTTGTGTGTGCGCTCCTTCGCTTGCTCGCTCCATCCATCGTCAGCACAACAAGTAACCCACATACCGCAGCTGATGCCGAAAGCGAAAAGGAGAGTTGTGACGTCACGGGAAAATGACGACATCAGCAGGCCTGACGTCAGAAGAATGGCGCCCAGCCATGACCGAGGCCCGACAACCAAACACACTGCACACCGCCCCGCTCAACGGACCTGGAAAAAAATGGATTCTCTCTCTCTCTCTCTCTCTCTCTCTCTCTCTCTCTCTCTCTCTCTCTTATCTCTATACATATATTATATATATATATATATATATTGTGTGTGTGTGTGTGTGTGTGTGCGCGCGCGTGTGTGTGTGTACGCGCCCGCGCTTATGAGGGCCATGATAATGTCGACGTATATAACCTCACTGACTTTAACCACATCGTCCACAATTGTGAACTCAGCACAGAATGCCAGTATTTCCCCGCCCCTCTCCACAGA
>JADBJO010017741.1:0-22500 GCA_016801955.1 Conus betulinus | reverse complement strand
TTCAGATTTAGTCCATAGCCCATACTGAAGGGGTGACACCTGCAATACACGAATAAAGAAGGATTCTCACCAAAAAAATGGAAAAAAAAGCAGTTACACATATATACTATGCAAAACTATTATGGATACATCGCTCGTAGTCGCTTTTGTGCTTCGTATATGTACCCGGCAAGATTAGCGAAGACGAACTCATTTCTTCTTGCTATTAGTAAGTTGACTCTAAAACTACAAGCATCAAAGTATTGCTTTGGCATAATAATATGTACTCGAAGGTCACTGAGAGCAGACAGCAAAATTAAAAATACATTTCATTTTCCTTGGCCGCGCAACATAACCGACATATCAGTCCATTTTCATTCACAACACTATATCTAAACTGATGGCAAGCTATGTCAGAGATATCAAATCTAAACTTAGTCAATGCACTCTTAATATGCCTGTCCATATTCATCCTAATGTATGGCTCAATCATATACATTGTTTTAAATAGACTGCATTATGCAAATCTGTCACTGCTGTCGATATGGTCATGCCAGTCTTGTCATCTGCAATCAACCATTCTTTGTTTAAAACATTTCAAAAATCCCGATATACTTTCAACGCCCTGGTTGTCCCAAATATATGCAAAGCCATAGGAATTTAAGCACTGACGAACATTGGAAGCCCATGTCTTCTTACCATTACAATCCAATAGCACCCCCAAAGCAGCCAGTGAAGGGTAGTAAATGAAACCAAACGAAAGTGTGGGGAGGATAAAAGTTGCTGAAAAACTAAAGACATTATGCAAATAGTATAAAATGTAGGGGACAATCTTTGAGCCTACGCCTGAGGATCCACCCAAGAATGCAAGGGAGATCAAAAGACAAACACTGCGCTTGTTTTCTCCCACTATTAGATTGTTCGTCTATGTGTTTGTCTGACTGTTCAAGTTTAAAAGGCTGTGTCAGTCTTGAATAAAAGTTACTCTGTGTGTTTGGGTTTTCTTATGGGAGCAAAAGTTACCCCCCACTTGTTTACTGTAAATCATTTGGTGTACGATTGTCTACACTCAAATATCTTTTCATAGCATACAAATGAACATTCTCCATTATGACGCCTTTCTCGAAAGCCTGGATTTCTGCTCCATACTGTAGAAATTGGCTGCACCCGAGAGTCAAATAATTTCGGAAAAACAGAAAAATGCGCCACTATTCAATTTGTAAAAAATATGAAGTATAACTGTGACTGCTCTCTTTGCTCTGTTTGCTAGATCTTGACATCCAAAGGTGAAACTCACTTTCGTAGTAAAACTGAACCCAAGATAATTGTATGCATTGACTACAGCCATGCATTCACCTCCATAGATGCAGTTCTCATTACATGCTAAATATCCACCTTTACGAAACACAATAATATGGTCTTATTCATATTAACTTTAAATTTTAGTTCAGTAGCAGCTGAATACAAACTGTTCAGTTGTCTTTGAAGACCAACTACAGTCGTAGACAATAGAATGATGTCATCAGCAAAAAGTAAGATGAACAGTTCCAAGAGATCAAAAGTCACACCATGCCGTCCATTTTGAATAATCTCTAAAACCAATTCATTTCCGAACACAGAAAACAAAACAGGACCACAAACATCCCCTTGCTTGACCCCTCTCGTACACTTGACAAAATCTGATAATTTCGCTCCTGCTCTAATTCTTGCTTTCCCCCTTCTTAGACACACCTTTCACAGAATGATACAATTTATCCTTAATTCCATTTTTTTTAACAAAATAGGCCACAGCAGCAGTTTTCGTGAAACCGAATCAAAAGCTTTCTCGAAGTCCACAAAAAGCCACATACAGTTTCTGTTATTTTCAAATTGTTTCTGAATTGCAGCTAATAGACTAAACATGTGATCAATAGTAGAATTACTTTTTTTTTTTAATCCTGCTGGTGTTATTCTCTTGTGTTATTCCCGAGATATCCACTCATGTAGTCTATTATCAACAACAGAACTATAGAGTTTACTACATACATTGCACAAATAAATACCTCTACAATTATCTATATCGTTTATCTCCCCCTTCTTAAACAAAGGTAAAATTATGGATTCTTTCCTATCTTCTGGATGAATCCCGGTGTTAAAAAGGTAATTCAACAATTTGACTAAAAAATTTTAAAACAGTCGCACCAGAATTCTTAAAACAAAAAACTCCCCAATGAGGCCATCAGGGCCAGCAGTTTTACCTTTCTTTAATTTCTTAATAGCTGTTAATATTTCCCCTCTGGATACTGGCCTGTCAAAAGTAGTTTCTTCATTACATTACTTATTGCATTGTCAGTCTCAGTGGACTCATCATCGTCCTTATCCAAAAGATTTAAATGTATAGTTTTCCAAAATAACTGCTGATTATTACCCGAAAACAGAAGATCGTTAAAATAGGAGATCATTATGTTCTTTCTTTTCCTTTCATTTAAATGT
The DNA here is from genome assembly GCA_016801955.1 of Conus betulinus. Classification (NCBI taxonomy): domain Eukaryota; kingdom Metazoa; phylum Mollusca; class Gastropoda; order Neogastropoda; family Conidae; genus Conus; species Conus betulinus. The sequence goes on along the minus strand of JADBJO010017741.1, from coordinate 20,049 downwards.
TTATATTCCCTTCTCGCTATACAGAACAATATTATGTCATCTTTGCCCATTGTTTTCAGAAAAATTCTGAATAATCTATGTAGTTACGTGTTCAGCGGCATTTAACTTTTCTAGAACATTTAATGAATTCATACATAAAGAAAATTTTATTGACTGTAGTCTTGATTCCAGCAATATTTAACACTAAACTGATTATCATTTACATTAGGGGCAAAACTGGTAGGTGACCGTTCATGTGGCACTTCAGTGCACAATACCAGTGGTAAATGATCAGAATCAAATCTTTCCATCACATTGGGAGTCACCTTTTTCGACACTGGTTGAAAAAAAAAAAAAAATCTGCAGACACTAAAAAAATAACCATTCACACACTACTCCCCACATCCGGAATGTATGTGAAACGACCTTCAAGATCGTCATTACGTACTCCATTCATAATTGTCAATCCTACACAGTGCACATGCTAAGACGTTTTTTTTTCCCATATACATTCAATACCTTATCTTAAGATTATCTATCGTGTTTGCTGTCTGTTGTCTTGAAATTAGTATAAAGATCATGACCATCTACAATACCTGGAAAAACATTTGCAGTTCTTGCATTCATATCATCACAAAAGAGTAGCTCAGCATCATCGAATGACAACAACTTGTTTACAATACATTCTTCCAACATTTCAATGCCATTATCAAAGACATTCAGTGTGTAGAAAGGTGCATTTTCTGGAGGTACATGTGTAAATACAAGTAAGACAGGCTTATCAGAGCAAAATATTTTTTTTTATCAAATCTAAACAACATCATATACAGACTGTCACAACCCACCTAGTGTACACGCGGGAAAAGACTTTTACGTACCACACACAACTAATTCCCCCGAGGCCCGTCTCTGTCTTGTAAATTTACAGCTGGTTTTACAAATAATTCATAGACTTGAAAAAGGTTTGACTGAAACGACTCTGCAAACGTTTCCACGAAACAAAACAAAGTCAAATGAAGAAATAAACTGGATAAAATCTCAATTATCCAATTTTTCAAATAATCCACATATATTCCAATGAAGAAATGATACACTATTTTTTTTTCATTCTGTTTATGCCACTTGTATTTCGACTAACATGGCTGAACTCTCTTTATCACATTAGACGAACCACTGTGATCTCGCACACGACGACACATTCTCAACATCATGATGGTTTACCCTCGATGTGAACGACGTGTGTGCTCAATCCATGCAGTCAGTCGTACCTTTCGTTTCGTTTAAACATCTAGTCATATAGTCACCACCATGTTTTGTTTCAATCATATAGTCGTAGAAGAAAAAGAAATATCCGAAAGTGCTAGGGAGGACCCAGAGAAGCACCGTCTTCACTTGCCTTTAGAGCAGTCTTGTACCACCCTTGGAGGCCTGCGCTGTGTTGACGATTGGTACATGCACGCGCAGGACACTCCATTAAGATATCAAGGGACATAACTGATCCAGAACAGAGGTTAATCATACCATGCTAGTCATACAGTCACCACCATGTTTTGTTTCAATCGTAGTCGTAGAATCAATTTTAGTCTTAGGGTCAGTCTCAGTCATTAAATTAGGTTTGGTCGTAGAAAAAGACGATGACGCAGTCTCTATTGCTGTTTGACACATTGTAATCCGACAGTCAGCCACATTGGAAGTTTCATTCATCATCACATAACTACTATCCCTTTTTTCATTCACATTGTCATCACCATTAATAATCCCATTCCAAAATACCGTCATTGCCACTATTTTTTTTACATTTTCACTGCCACATTCGACCCTGTTGTTTCTTTCGTCAGCATGTATACTCTCACCACCACACTCATCCCTCACGATCATACATTTTCTCTCTAAAACGTTCTTTCACTTTAAATCACTTCGCAGAACTTCGAGTTTATCAAGTTTCACGTCGGATAATGGGACATCACTGAGTGTGATCGAAGAGGCATCACTCAAAACATTACGGTCAAAAACAGACTCCACATTTAACGCACCGGCTGACTGTGTGTCGGTGTGTGCTGACTGTGTGTCGTGTGTGTGCTGACTGTGTGTCGGTGTGTGCTGACTGTGTGTCGGTGTGTGCTGACTGTGTGTCGGTGTGTGCTGACACGTTTTTGTCCACACCGATTACCGTCAGCATCGGTCACTGCCCCAGTTAAAGTGACCCCACGTACATTTGGAACAGGCAACTCTGTGCGGTGATGACCTACGTTGCGCCTCCCTCCCGCGCTGACAACAGGACAATTTTCACCGATCGGGCCGCCGGCCTGAATCCTATTCCATTTCTATCAGATTGTCACTGTCATCCAGACCGAACCTTTGGCTGTTGGTCACCACGTGATCATAAACCATGGACACTTTCATGGCCTCTGACCTGGCGGATTTCAGGTGTGGGACGGGCTTTCTCCCGATCTCCCAAAGAAAAGTCTTCGCCAACAAATAAATCGGCTCCTTGTAGTTTTTGTTTCACATGCAAAATCATATCTTTATCTTTAAAAAGAATGTGCTTCTTGCTACTATTGGCGAGTTCGACTTTGTGTTCAGGCGATGCACACGCTCGAAAAGAATGTCGTCCGAAAGTTCCAGTTTATCCGTAATCATATCGTGTACCAACCCTTCACATTGTTGCCAGGACTCATTGTCTGTACGAGCAATGCCGTGGATGATTTTAATCCTCTCCGACCTCCCTTCTAGGTCGTCCACCTTCCTGTCCAAAGATTCCACCTTGGCAGTGAGTCTAGTGTTTTCTGCCTTTCACCTGTCATTATCCTCCTTAAGGCAGACATTTCTTGCTTTACACCAGTCATTTCATCTTGGAGATTCGCGCACACATGTTCTTCACGTCTTTCGTGTGCTCACTCAGTCCATCAAATTTGCAGGTTGAATTGTTCAAAATGGCCACAAACATCCTTCACAGTGGGATTGGACGAAGACGCCGAGGCTGCAGGAGCAGAACCCGGTCCATGGCCACTGTCTCTGCGGGTACTTCCGGTACTTTCTAGACGGCTTTGCCGCCTACTGTCAGGCTTAAAAGAGGAAGGTTCTGGATTCAGTTCTACGTCTCCACAGCGTTGGAGCAAATGTCCGCAGCACAATAGAGACAGTAACCACCCTAAAGTGACACCGTCCATTCGCAACCTCATCACCAACACTGACATTCTCATGGCAGCTTTATATTCCATCCGTTTCAACATAAATCCCGCAAATATATGAGCAAATATGCCGCACACATACCTGAATGTCAGCGATGCAGACGGCATACTCCCTTCACAACAGTCACTGCCAACTGTCAACACACACGCTGCATACAACTAGGAGAAACAAAATAAAGGCACCGAGCTCAGAAAAAAAAAAGTGTCACTCAACTTTCTGTAGCTCAGGAGTCCCTCCCCCCCCCCCCCCCCCCCCCCAAGAGAGAGAGAGAGAGAGAGAGAGAGAGAGAGAGAGAGAGAGAGAGAGAGAGAGAGAGAGAGAGATGCAGACCTCCAGCAACGAACAATGCGGCTTACCTGGAACCGTATTGTTGGTGTAGGGAGGATGATCACACTGGTCGAACGGCCATCATCATCACTCACAACGAAATCGTTAACTGTGGCATCCCGTCAACGACAGCCTCACAGTGTCTGGCGGGGGAGGGGGGAGGAGGTAATGGGATCCTTGGGACAGGTAGCTGAATAAACGTTTAGTCTAGGTCTTCTTCAGGCATGAAGACAGCTGATGATTGGTAGCATGGAGCATGAGGAACACTGAGGACTGCGACAGCAGTTGGTCACAGCCAAGGATAAATCACTCTAAGCTGGTTTTAAAAAAATAACTAAATACATAAATAAATACATTTTTACAAGGCAAAAGAAAAACCAAAGTCCACCCAAAGTGGTTCTTACCAGAACAAAAAAAAATGCTTAGGAAACCCAGAAGAGAGACATCCCGGATGGAAGAATTTTTCAAATATGGACATATATTTAGCGATCTTAGTCATGCGGATTGAGAATGGGGGGGAGTATTGTAGTGTATTCCGTCTTGTGTGTGTGTGTGTGTGTGTGTGTGTGTGTGTGTGTGTGTGTGTGTGTGTGTGTGTGTGTGTGTGTGTGTGTGTGTGTGCGTGCGTGCCTGCGTGCGTGCGTGCGTGCGTGCGTGCGTGCGTGTGTGCGTGCGTGTGTGTGTGTGATGTCAGTTGTTTTTAACGTTTGCAGAAAAGTCACTTATCTGGATGTATAGTGTATCAAAATAAACCTTGCCCTACATCTTATTTTGGGTGAGCTTGTGTGTGTTGTGAGTGTAATGCACTTGCTGTATTACTTGAGTTCTCGTTTAACCGTTAAGCGACGTGTGCTTTGTCATAAAGTGAAATACTGCTTGTCGCCATACTGTTATTGCTATTGTCATTATCGTTATTATCATTATCATAATTATTATGATTGTTGTTGCTGTTACCGTCATCATCATCATTATTATTATGGTCGTGGTTGCTGATGTTTTGTTGTTGTTGTTGTTGCTGTTGTTATTATTGCTGTTGTTGTTGTTATTGCTGTTGCTGTTTTGTCGTCATCATCATCATCATTATCATCATCGTCATTATTATTGTTATCAGTAGTAGTAGTAGTAGTAGTAGTAGCAGTAGTAGTAGTAGTAGCAGTAGTAGTAGTAGTAGTAGTAGTAGTCCTATCATCGTCGTCATCATCATCATCTTCATTACTCTTATCGTCGTCGTCATCATCATCATCATCATCATCATCATCATCATCATTATCATTATCGCCATCATTATTTAAAACACGAATACGGATCAATCAAAATGCAAGGTTAGAACACAATTGTTAATTGATTGGGTAAACTAAACGGACTGTCTCTTTGTCCACAAACAACAAGTCAGTCAGAAGAAACGAGGAAAAAAAGAAACAATCAGCTATTCTTCTTGAAATACGAAAGTCCGCATTCGAATGTCCACCAGTAAATAGAGCACACAGCCTTGCATGGTGAGTGAGAGACTGTCAAGAACACACACACACACACACACACACACACACACACACACACACACACACACACACACACACACACACACACACACACACACACACACGCACACACACACACACACAGAATTAAATACCCTTTCTGCTTACATGACTGAACATGGTTTGCAAATATCAACTGAAAAAAACACACATGATGTTACTTAATACTGGATCTGATCAAGTTAATATGCCTTTATTTCAAGTCAACGGCATACCCATTAAATATACAAAAATGGTGAAATTCCTTGGAGTAAATTTAACATCAAAGTTGTGCAATTTTCATATAGAGCATATTCTAATAAAAGCTCGAAAAACTTTAAATCTATTATAGATTATTAGCAAGCATGTTTGGGCTCAGGACACAATTACTCTTTTGCACCTTTCTACCGCACTGGTTAGATCAAAATTAACGTATGCACAAGAGGTGTTCTTCAGTGCACCCAAATACTTACTGAAAAAAAAAAAAACTTCAAAGTATTGATTCCAAAGCATATAACATAGCCATGAGACTACTAGTCCATGCCTCTTGTACAAAAGCATACAGTGCTGCTGGGATATTACCACTGGAAGAATATAGGAATCTTGCATGCATCAAATTTGTTATAAGAAGTTCTTCTAGAGACAATAATTTAGGCCCTGAAATAAATATTAAATCGGACACTGATTTTCCCAGAAGGGCTAAAAAACATCTCAAACGACTCTTAGAACATATACTTCCTCGATTTTAGAATCCTCAGATATCAAACTAACATCTATTGCAAACAGATCTATTGTGTCTCTTGTCCCTTCCTGGAAACTAATACGAGCACATTTTGATATTGAGCATACATATTTAACAAAGGTGAAAATACTTATTTATTGTTATCCAATATCAAAATGCATTTGCATGATCACTATTCCAACCATTTCAAGATATACACTGATGGATCATCATCATCATCATCATCATCATCATCATCATCATCATCATCATCATTATCATGCAGGTGCAGCATACATTATACCATGCCGTAACAAAGAAAAGTCTTTTTTTCGAAAAAAAAAAAAATATATATTCACTGCTGAGTTAACTGCTATAAGTATGGCTTTAAAGTTTGTTGTTGATTACCCTCAAAATTTATTTAAAGTTGTATTATGAGCAGATTCCAAGTCAGTTCTTACTGCAATGAAGAATTATAAATTAAAAGTTCGACCTGAGATAATCACTGAAATAAATAATTTATACATTTCCTCTCAGTCAGAGACACCGAAATAACATTTCTTTGGGTGCTCTCCCACTGTGGGTTATATTATAATGAAAAGGTTGATGTTCTAGCAAAGAGGGGAGCAAAACAATTATCAGATTCACTTTTTTGAACTTCTCTATGTCACTGCAAGAGTGCTATATACTTTGGCAGAAAAAAGTACAATTTTCTCATCTTTATTTTATAGAAAGAGAAAGTGGGTGTTTTGGTTTACATGATGAAATGAAAAATATGCATGAAAAGTTAAGTAAGTACGATCAAAACATTTATCGTAGACGACAGATAAGTTCCTTGATCTGTAGATGGAAATTGCATTGTTTAAAAACCAAGTATGTCAAAAATATACATTGTATATATGTGGTCATAGCATTTCAAATGATCACATTCTTGAGTGTAACTTAATGAAAAAAGCATTCCAAATACGTCTGTACAGCCTATTCAAAATGTTTTCCTGTTAGCAAGTGAAACATATCTTTTCTTTTTGCACTTAACTAAAAGTCCAATTGGCAAATACTTTATAATCGATAACAGTCAGTGGTAAGACGAGACAGAAGAGTTATATGTTTGATTTTCTTTTTGTTTTTGTTTGTTTTTTTTTGTTTGTTTGTTTTGTTTTGTTTTGTTTTTTTGTTTTTTAATCTTTGATTAAGTGGATATTCTATTTTTGTGTTAAAGTTGTAGATAAGTTAATTCTTTTGACTCGTTGTGTTAACCTTTTTTCCCCAGCCTCGATTTTTTTTCGTCTTATATCACGTAATGTGGACAGACGTAAAACAAAACAACAACAACAACAACAACTCTCTCTATCACACACACACACACACACACACACACACACACACACACACACACACACACACACACACACACACATGCACGTGATATCCATCCCTGTCTCACCGTAAGGGTTGTGTGCACGCAGGTCTGACTCTGACAAGAGCGTAAATAAGACCACATCATCTTCCAGAACTCAGTCCCTCATAGCATCCTTAACGCAATAAGACCACAGCGTCTGTCACAACTCAGTCCTTCATAGCATCCTTAACGCAATAAGACCACAGCGTCTGTCACAACTCAGTCCTTCATAGCATCCTTAACGCAATAAGACCACAGCGTCTGTCACAACTCAGTCCTTCATAGCATCCTTAACGCAATAAGACCACAGCATCTGTCACAACTCAGTCCTTCACAGCATCCTTAACGCAATAAGACCACAGCGTCTGCCACAACTCAGTCCCTCATAACATCCTTAACGCAATAAGACTACAGCGTCTGTCACAACTCAGTCCTTCACAGCATCCTTAACGCGATAAGACCACAGCGTCTGCTAGAACTCCATCCCTCACAGCATCTTAAACGCAATAAGACCGCAGCGTCTGCCAGAACACAGTCTTTCATAGTATCCTTGACGCAATAAGACCACAGCGTCTGCCAGAACTCAGTCCTTCATAGTATCCTTGACGCAATAAGACCACAGTGTCTGCCAGAACTCAGTCCTTCGTAGTATCCTTGACGCAATAAGACCACAGCGTCTGCCAGAACTCCAACCCTTGACAGCAAGCATACTTAACGATTTCAAACCGGAACGCTAAATGTGAAAAAGGAGTTGGAACACCTCTTCCACAACTGCACCTACCTACCCAGCCCACTCCCTTTCTCCTCCAACCCCCACCCCCCTTCTGCGTCCCCCCTCCCCCTGTTTCCACTCCTAATCAGCCACTGCATGCCATGTTCGTTTTATGCTTGGGCACAGTCCTGGCTCCCTCCCCCACTTAAACCCCTTTCCGCCATCCCACCTCTCCCCCACCAAGTTGAAGCATACAACGTTCGTCACGTGAAAGAGTGCGAAAACCGAGATGGAGAGGCCAGGATGGGGGACATCCTGGCCTCCCCGTCTCGGTTTTCGCACTCTTTCACATCACGAACGTCGTATGCTTCAACTTTGAATGCACTTTTTTGTAGCGAAAAGACTCCTTTTTTTTTCTTCTTGTTTATATTTTCTTTTCTTTTCCTCTCTCTCTCTCTCTCTGCTGGCATCCTCATTAATTTTGCCCAAATTCATTTTGCCCTTGCTTATTTCGGCCCCGTGTCGTTTTGCCCCGTGTCATTTTGTTCACGTATACACACAAACACACACACACACACACACACACACACACACACACACACACACACACACACACACACACAAACACACACACACACACACACACACACACACACACACAACAAACACAAACACACACACACACACACATACATACACACACACACTTGCACACACACACACACACACACACACACACACACACACACACACACACACACACACACACACACAAGCATACCCATCTGCCCACCCCAACTCACACACAGTGTGCAAATGTGTGTGTGTGTGTGTGTGTGTGTGTGTGTGTGTGTGTGTGTGTGTGTGTGTGTGTGCAAGTGTGTGTATGTATGTATGTATGTGTGTGTGTGTGTGTGTGTGTGTGTGTGTGTGTGTGTGTGTGTTGTGTGTGTGTGTGTGTGTGTGTGTGTGTGTGTGTGTGTGTGTGTGTGAGCAACGATCAAAGTTGCGTTTGCGTTTTTGAAATTTCACAGCAACTCATCAAGCATACAATGGATCACTTTCTCGGGCCATGATCAAAATTCGTCATTGAAATCTACGACGTCAGACAGAGAGAGAGAGAGAGAGAGAGAGAGAGAGAGAGAGAGAGAGAGAGAGGAGAGAGAGACAGACAGACAGACAGACAGAGGCAGACAGACAGACAGGCCAAACAAACAAACAGACAGACAGACTACAAACAGGCAGGCAGACAGACATACAGAAAGAGGGGGAGACAAAGACAGAAAGAGAGACAGACAGACAGATCGAGAGACAGAGAGAGCCGTGGACATATCGGACGAACTGGAACGCTCTCATCAGGGCGAAAGGTAGAGCGTAACGTATTGCTTCAACAAGGTGATCTCTACCTCCCCCCCCCCCCCACACACACACACACACACACTCCCCCCCACCCCCCCCCCACCACCACCCATCCCCCGAACTGAAAAAAAAAATAGCGAATCAAACCTTCGTCCTCTTTCTCTACCCATTACCCCCCATCCATCGCTTCTAATCTACCAACAGAGTTGTTTGTCATGTGTGATGTACATCGCGTGCAAAGTGGCCTATATCTCGCTGTTTTGTGTGGAGACGATTTTAGGGTTTCTTGGCGCGTGGTCTGGCACTCTGTGTGAGGCTGTAGATGACTGACGGTCACTGCAAGATTGAGATCACCATTTAGCAACATCAAGATGATGTGGAGAGAGAGGTATGTGTGTGTATGTATGTATGTATGTGTGTATCTATGTGTATACATATGGAGAGAGTCGTGGGTACATCGGAGGAACGGGAACGCTCATCAGGCTAAAGACAGTGCATAACATACACATGTGTATGGGGCAGTGGGCAGGTCCTTTGGATATATCCGGGAAGCTAGACGTTCCCACCCCCACATTCTCCACTATCTTGCGAGCATACCGCAAGCATATAGCTGGGACGTTGACGGGTCACCGACCCTCAACTCTAGGGCTTGTCTACCTTGTATGCGAAGCTGAATTCGGCGGACTGCGCGAAAGAACCCACTGTGGTTCAACGGGCAGAAAGGTGATTTCCAGCAACGCGTTGTGTGGAGCGCACAGGGCGTGTCAAGACACAAAAGATGTCACGGCCCCAATCTATCTCCAGCCGTCTTCACTTCGTCTTGCCACTGGACACAGATATACTGGGGCAAGAGAGTGAGGCTGACGACGCGCAACTCTCCCTCACTATAATACAAGTCACGCGCAAGTCATGACTTCAAACCCCACAGCACAACCTCAAGGCCTGTGGCGATGGGCAAGTGGCGAATGCAGCAGGTGTGGACACACAGGGAGCTGTCAATCACGAGCCTGCACACAGGTGGCCCAGTGTATGTGGTCGCTCTCTACTCAACGAAGCAGAAGTGGAGTTCGGCAGCCCCCTGGGTGTCTGAGCAGCTCTTTTTAGGACCGCACTGCTAGCAAGAGGAAGGGGCTAGAAAAGGTGCCCTAAACATTGCTTGCTTCACCTTACCCTGGCCAGCAGACCGTGGCTGGTGGGGTCCCTCCCAGCGGTGGAACTACGAAGAAAACAAAAACATGGGTGGGTGCTCAACATCGGCACGTGGAACGTGCGAACTCTACTGGACAACGCCAAGGCAGACAGACCAGAGCGAAGAACTGCAGTGGTCACCAAAGAACTTGCTCGCTACAATGTCGACATAGCAGCACTCAGCAAAACACGCCTAGCAGACAAAGACCAACTTACAGAATGTGGTGGAGGATACATTCTTCTGAGCGGATGCAGCAGCACTGAACGGCGAGAGGCAGACGTGGGATTTGCCATCAGATCCCATTTCACCGGGAAACTTGTCAAGCTCCTGGAGGGCATAAACGATCGCCTGATGACACTCCAGCTTCCACTTGGAAACAAGAAGAGTGCAACACTATTCAGCACATATGCCCCAACAATGACCAACCAAGATGACATCAAGGACAAGTTCTACGAAGAACTAGACACTCTCATCGCAGCAGTCCCAACGTCTGAAAAGCTAATCGTATTCGGGGACTTCAACGCCAGAGTAGGGACCGATCACCAGACCTGGAAGGGATCACTGGGAGACACGGTACTGGCAACTGCAACAGCAATGGCCTCCTGCTTCTCAAGATGTGCGCTACTCATGACCTCGTCATCATCAACACTCTGTTCCGCCTCCCTACCCGAAACACAAGACATCATGGATGCACCCACGCTCCAAGCATTGACATCTGATTCATTATGTCATATTGCTACCCGGAGTTAGACCTGGTCTCCCAACAGACGAAAATGCACTGCACTACTCACTCGTAGCTTTCGACAGCCGTCTGGCGATCTTCTTCAGCGATGCTGTTGCTGACTGAGTGAACTCGATTCAGATTGATTATGTCACCACCAGGAAGAGAGAGATGTGCGCGAGACGTGAGAGTGACGAAGGCCATGTGTGGTGCCGACTGCTGGACTGATCATCGCTTCGTCGTGTCAAAGTTTAAATTCCGCATCCTGCCTTTGTGAAGACCCCAAGGTCAGAAGACTGCAAAGAGGCTCGACGTTCCCAAGCTAAAGACTAGCAAAGTTGCAGAAGATTTATCCAATGAGCTAGATGGCAGGCTGCCCAAGACACGAGAGGATGACCACAGCAGCATTGAAGAGCAGTGGGAGGCCTTCAGAGATGTAGTCCACTCCTCCTACTGTCCTCGAGCACCTCAGACCAGCAACCCGTAAAAACCAAGACTGGTTTGATGAGAATGACACAGAAGTGCAGACACTGCTGTCGGAGAAACACCGAAACCACCAGCTGTTCAGAGCGCACCAGAATGACCCCCATCATCACAAGCTAAGAATGATGCCTTCACTGGCGCAAAAACAAAAAAGTGCAGAAGAGGCTTCGCGTAATGCAGGAAGCCTGGTTCAGCAAAAAGGCCGATGACATCCAGGGCTACGCAGACAGTCATGACACCAAGCGTTCTATGGCGCTCTGAAGGCTGTGTGTATGGACCCCAGTCCTCTGGCTTCTCACCCTTTCTCAATGCAGATGGGACCGAGCTGTATGTATGTATGTATGTGTATGTATGTATGTATGTATGTATGTACGTATGCATGCATGCATGCATGTGTGAATGTATGTATGTATATGTATGTACGTATGTATGCATGTACAGATGTATATATGTATATAATAGTATGTATGTATGTATGTAAGTATGTATGTATGTATGTATGTATGTATGTATGTATGTATGTATGTATGTATACGTGTGTGTATGGATCGGTGGATGGATGGATGGATGCATGCATGCATGTATGTATGTGTGTATGTATGCATGCATGCATACGTGTATGCATGTATGTATGTATGTATGTATGTATGTATGTATGTATGTATGTATGCATGTATGTATGCATGCATGCATGCTGCATGTATGGATGATGGATGTACACTAATAAGCCATGGTAAAAGCATGAATTGTATGAACATGATAGGTCAGAGATCTCAACAAAGGTCACAACATGACATGCAAGGAACCCACAATTCTTCAAGGCACTAGTCCACTGTCAGATGTCACCAGTTCCAATCCCGCGAGCACCAAACAGAGTATGAGACAATGTTCGAAAATCTACAAGGGAGGTAAACTGTGTTAGACGTCATCGATCGATTCAAGTCTACATGTCCTAGGTTTGATGTGACGTGTGTGTGTGTGTGTGTGTGTGTGTGTGTGTGTGTGTGTGTGTGTGTGTGTGTGTGTGTGTTTCCAAACGACTCAAAATGCGCAAATGAGCCTGACCCCTAAACTGAGAAAAGGGAATTCTCTTATTAACCATGGAAAAAGGCACTGTCTTTCCTGCTGTATTCCGATGTGACCACATGTCGTTGTGACCATGGGTCGTTGTGACAACATGTGACCCAATGGCGATGTAACCCAAAATGACGTCGTTGTGACCACGTGTCGTTGTGACCACCATGTCGTGACCACGTGTCGTTGTGACCACGTGTCGTTGTGACCACGTGTCGTCGTGACCACGTGTCGTTGTGACCACGTGTTGTCGTGACCACGTGTTGTCGTGACCACGTGTGTCGTGTGACCACGTGTCGTTGTGACCACGTGTCGTTGTGACCACGTGTTGCTGTGGCTACATGTTGTGACCACGTGTCATTGTGACCACGTGTCGTTGTGACCACGTGTCGTCGTGACCACGTGCCGTTGTGACACAGTGTCGTTGTGACCACGTTTTACTGTGACCACGTGTCATCGTTACCAGGTGTTGCTGTGACCACGTGTCGCTATGACCACGTGTCGTTGTGACCACGTGTCGTTGTGACCAAGTGTCATTATGACCATGTGCCGTTGTGACCACGTGTCTTTATGACCAAGTGTTGCTGTGACTACATGTCGTTGTGACCATGTGTCATTGTGACCACGTGTCGTTGTGACCACGTGTCGTTGTGACCACGTGTCATTGTGACTACGTGTCGTTGTGACTAAGTGTCGTAGTTACCACGTGTTGCTGTGACCACGTGTCGTCGTGACCACGTGTCGTTGTGACCACGTGTCGCTGTGACCACGTGTCGTTGTGACCACGTGTCGTTGTGATCTTGTCGTTTTGGTCAGGTCACAAAGACACTTGGTCACATCGACATGACCCTGAATCAGAAGAGTACGCCAATGCACTGCAGTCTGCTCCATGCCAGCAATTATCGCTGTGGCCTCATTCCTCCGTCCCTTTTTATTTATTTATTTGTTTATTTTTTTGTTTGTTTGTTTGTTTCTTTTTTTTTTATGCTCATGTGTGTAAACAAAGTAAGTCTGTGTACACATACTCTATGCCCCCCCCCCCCCCCCCCCGTGCGTGCGTGCACACACACACACACACACACACACACACACACACACGTGTGTGTGTGTGTGTGTGTGTGTGTGTGTGTGTGTGTGTGTGTGTGTGTGTGTGTGTGTGTGTGAGTGAGCGTGAGAGAGAGAGAGAGAGAGAGAGAGAGAGAGAGAGAGAGAGAGAGAGAGAGAGAGAGAGAGAGAGAGAGAGAGAGAGAGAAAGAGTCTGTGTATGTATGTCTGTGTGCGTACGTGTTTGTTTTTTTCATCGTCTGCTGTCTGATTATCTGTCCTTCTTTGATTGTGTGCGTGCACGCGTGCGGGAGCGTGGGTGTTTGATAGACCGCGTGTGTGTATGAGTACTGGTATGATTTACATAGATCTCACTGAATAGTTTACTGGACGTGATTCCGTCCCACTCCTCAACAAAGAAACAAAGCAATGAGCGCAGGTCACAAGGAGGCCGGAGATACACTTGATAGTCACCCACCAGACGGGGAAAAAAGGTCACCGTTTCTTTCCACTGCACCGAAGCAACCATCATCGTATAGCTGAAATAACTGTTTCTTTTCACTACACCAAAGCAAACACCACCTTTCTTTCCACAACACCAAAGTAAATGCCGTATTGTTAAAGTACCATTTCTTTTTCCACTACACCAAAGTAAAATACTGCCGTATTGTTAAATTATCATTTCTTTCCACTACACCAAAGTAAATACTGCCGTATTGTTAAATTATCATTTCTTTCCACTACACCAAAGTAAATACTGCCGTATTGTTAAATTATCATTTCTTTCCACTACACCAAAGTAAATACTGCCGTATCGTTAAATTATCATTTCTTTCCACTACACCAAAGTAAATACTGCCGTATCGTTAAATTATCATTTCTTTCCACAACACCAAAGTAAATACTGCCGTATTGTTAAATTATCATTTCTTTCCACTACACCAAAGTAAATACTCCCGTATTGTTAAATTATCATTTCTTTCCACTACACTAAAGCCAACATCGCTGGATCACTAAATCACCGTTTCTTTCCACTATGCCAAAACAACCACCATCGCATTGTTGAATAACTGTTTCTTTCCACTATACCAAAGCATGCAACTACTGTCACTTCGCTAAATCATCGTTTCTTTCCACCAAACCAAAGCAAACACCACTGTAAATTTACATCTCTGAATATATACATCGGCATGCTGGCTTCGAGTCGACAGATGGTTGGACAAACTTACAGACATAAGCCACTGCTGTAGGCTGGCTAGCGTTTAGGCCTGAGAGAAAGACAATATCGGCAGGAAGCCTGCGGATGGGGAGATAATCTATGGCAGTCGCTTGACATTGCTGCCAAGATGGGAAAGACGACATCAGTGAAAGACCTATCGTTAGCTTTGCTCTCACTACTGATTGGTCTGTGCAGTTTTCAGACCATACGAACACGCGCACACACATATACACACACGCGCGTGCACGCTTGCACACACACACACACACACACACACACACACACACACACACACACACACACACACACACACATCAATAAATAATCAGAAACTGGCAATCAAATTGTTTGCTAGGAACAGACGTTCTGAAAGTTAAAGAAGTAGAAATAATAATTTTGTTTAAAAAAAAAGGCCAACACTGAGAATTCATAAACAAACACACAAGAAAAAACTGAAATCCAGTATCACCAGGCTTACCTGGCTACCATACATTTAAAGCACCACGCAGCACACTGCTGAAAAGCGCCTTCAGCGACAGGTGCTGGACTGTCCGAAGCAATGTTAGTTTTCAACACTGTAATCATTATAACTGTATCTCGCATTGTTTGTGTCAAGACTGTTGGTCAGAAAATGAAGAATTACTCTTAAACCAGTTTTCCCACAGCAAAACGTTTTTTCCTCAGGTCTTGAAGAATTTGAGGAGTTTCTTCTCGTGGATTTTCCGGTAAAATCAGGAACTTTCAGAACTTCAAGAGAACTTCTTTTTATATTATTACTTTGGATGACTTTTGTCTAGTTGCAGACACAAGATTGAGGTGTAAGATGTTGATTCAAAGTTGCACAACAAAATGTCGTTGCTGTCAGATTTTTGTGGGCTGCGAAACACCTCCAGCCAATGGC
Source organism: Conus betulinus (assembly GCA_016801955.1). Classification (NCBI taxonomy): domain Eukaryota; kingdom Metazoa; phylum Mollusca; class Gastropoda; order Neogastropoda; family Conidae; genus Conus; species Conus betulinus. Next base: position 4,212 of record JADBJO010017741.1, on the reverse strand, counting down.
TCACCTGACAGATGGCTCCTATCTTGTTAACCATGTCCTGGTATGAAAGCATCCCATTTAGACCATACATGTCACTTACATTTAGTATTTTGCCCTTTATCCAGTCAGGGACGAAAAGGACATTTCCCCAATATTTTATGTGTTGGTTATTCCACAGTAAAGAGGGAAAGGGTGAGACATCTTTATTAAGATCTAACCATGTTTTTCAAAGTAATTTTCCAAAAATGTGAATGCATGTTGTCTAAACCTTTGAAAAGTGCGCTTTTAGTATTTGCATAAAAACATGTGACATTTTCACCAAAGGGTAGAAATATTTTTCTCGGAATTAAAGTCCATCTTTCATTGTTTTTAGCCTCACAAATTCTTACACAACCCATAAAAGGAGAAATGCAGATTGCATGTCTTAGATCTATCATTTTTAATCCTCCTTTTTTTCATATTCACTGCACATTACGCTTCTTCTAACTTTTTCAAATGCCTTTCGATTACAGTGTTTTTTTACGCCACAGAAAATTAAAAAGCATGTGATTTATGCCTTATAAAATCTTGTCAGGAATAACAAATGTCTGCATAGCATAGACCGATTGTGAAATTAACAATGTTTTTTTATATGCATTTTACCCATTACCCTAAGATCTCCTTTTTCCCAGGAGTGAATAATTCTCTGAATAGTTTCTATTCTTTGCAACCAATTGTCCTGAACTAAAGATGCAGGTTTATCATTCTCATAATAAATACCCAGAATCTTTATTTTTCCATGTAAGGCAAAAAAAGCTGTCTGTACTATGTTTTTCACTGCCTAGCCATATAGCTGCTGATTTATTTTTATTTGTAACCAAACCAGAAAACAAAAAGAAAAATCATTGAGTATATTTAATGCTTGCATCATGTCATGTTGATCTGTCAAAAATAAGATAACTTCATCTGCATAACGTGCAATTTGATTACATTAACAACCGTATCTCTTGAACACCCCTAAATCAGTTCCTCTAATGTTTCTATAGTTTTTTTTTTCTTTATTGCTAACAATTCTATAGCCAACACAAATACTAAGGAAGAAAAAGGACATCCTTGTCGGATTCCTGTTTCAACTGCAAAAACACTCTGATGTCCAGCCACCATACAAAACACACTACTACGAGTATCAGCGATAAATACTTGAAACCATCTAATGATTTCTTCCCCAAACCCACACTTTATGAAAGCTGTTAACATAATGTCTTTAGATATACTATCAAAAGCTTGTGTATAATCAATGCTTAAGAGCAAACCATGAATATTTTTCGACATTTAGATGATCAATAACATCATCACTTAGTCTCAGTAGCGTAGCTACTCGACGTCCCTTGATAAAACCCAACCTGATCTTCACTAACTAAATCTCTGATTACTTGACATAAACGAGCTGCCAAACATTTAGACAAAAGCTTATAATCGTTATTCGTTAACGAAATTGTTCTCCAGTTTTTAAAACATTTTTTAGGTAGATCTTTGCCTCTGTGAGTTAATGTGATGACTGCTTTTCTCTAAAAAAAGAGAAAGTGTCCCCTTTTCAAATGCAGAGTTAAGTGATGATGTTAACAAAAACTGTTTTATATGACACCAAAATACTTTGAAAAATTCTGTGTAAGCCATCACTTCCCAGCGAAGAACCATTTTTGAGGGCTTTAAGAGCTGTTAGCAGTTCATCTTCTGTGAAGTTGCCTTCGCAATTATCCCTCTGAAGATCAGAAAGCTGTGGCACTGAAGTATCAGACAAAATGTTATCTTCAATTTGTTCCATGTTTTCCTGCTCTCTACCTTTTTGCCTGTACAACTTCGAGTAGTAGTCTCGCTGCATTTTCATTAGTTCTTACTGTTGTATAACTAATCTGCCATTTCCGTCAAACAAAAGAGGGAGACAGTTGTGTTTTTCGTGTCCTTCGAAGAAGAAGAAGAAGAAGAAGAAGAAGAAGAAGAGAAGAGAGAGAGAGAGAGAGAGAGAGAGAGAGAGAGAGAGAGAGAGAGAGAGAGAGAGAGAGAGAGAGAGAGAGAGAGAGAGATGCGAATATGGATACGAATGATTTATTCATTATAGACCATGGCCCCCTATGAAGATCGTGGATTAAACATGAAGAAAAGTGATAATATACACATGTTGAGCCAAATTAAAATAGCACACAATCAAGAACACGCTATGCTCTAGAGTTTAAAAACTTTGTATAAGTACAGGCAGACTTCTTATCAACATCCTCTGTACTATATATGCCATGAGTAAGACCGGTCTGAAACACATGACTGTGGTTGCCTATAACATATGGGAGGAATGAACTCATCTCCAAGATAACTCAAGGCAGTACACTGTAATACAAAATGAACTTCATTTTCACATGCGTTTTTGCATCATGGACAAGTAAGATCAGAATCACAATGTTGCCTGAACCGAAAAATATGTAGTAAGATATCCGATATCCCAACTCTAAATCTTGTCACTGTGGATTTTAGATGCCTATCCATTTTCATTGAAAAGTAAGTGGGAACACAATGTAAGGAGTTTATACTGTCTATGCAGATCAAATCTAGTACTCTCAATCATATGTGAACTCCATTCTTCCCAACTGCTAACAACCAGCCTGGTACGTAGCATTCCAATAAAAAATCGGTTCATCTCTTACACCCTGATTTAACCAGATATATCTAAAGCCCAGTTTATATAATGTAACTCTTAATCTCGTAGCCCAGTTTACTTTCTCCTAGCATCTAGGCCATAATACATGCCATAAGTTTTCCTCGGTGATATACAATGATTCATTTTTACCAGTTCAAACCAGTATCGAACAAATCTAACTACAGATTTCAACTATATTTGGTATCTGTTAGTTTCCCCATAGAATTAATGATCGATCAGATCAACGTTGCTCATCGAGAGATTTGTCTTTAGTTTCACCAGACATAGACCCTTTGTGTACTTGACAGGTTCATCAAATACTGTTAGGCAGTGATCATCTCTCTGCTGAAATCCAACTTCTAGTGAGCCCTTAAAAAAAATCTACAATTCTGGATGTACTAAATATAATGAAGATAAGGCTAATTGGGCGCTTTTTCAATCAAATTTGGACAGCAGGTTCGTCTTGTCTAAATTTCAATCAAAATACGGTGTTAGAGGACGGTTAGGAAAATTGTTTTTGAATTAAGAAAAACTTACACTTAAAGGCTGCAGATTTTTCAACCCCAAAAGTCAAATTAAAGAATCATCCGAAAGAAAGCATCAAACCCATGGTGGAATATTGCGTGTGAAGTCGCCGTGAGTGCGAAAACTAAGGCCTTCAAAAGCTGGATGATAAGCCGTCATACGCAGCCTAAAAGTAGAGTGGAACAGCTACACACTGAATTAAAAAATAACAAGAAAAAAACTAACACCTATAGTAACAAAGTCACACTTGAAAAACAACAACACACATACACACAAACGCAAACACACACACACACACACACACACACACACACACACACACACACACACACACACATTGGAAATCTGAGTCCATTCAAAAAGCAAAAAATGTTGCAACGTTAAAGAACAAAACAATCCTTCGTAATTCCGGTGGAATGAAAGTATCCAATGTCACATCATTGTACATTTGAGCTATTGAGTACACCCTCTCACCTTTTCCAACGGGCCAAAAGCATACACAAACGTTGACAACTTCATTGCCGACAGGAAGATGATGTGAGGGAGGACAGAGAGAGAAGAGAGACGCAAAGAGAGAGAGAGAAGGATAAAAGCAAACGCGCGCCCAGGCGCGATGCCGCTGCGCGCAGCCGCACACACACACACACAACAACCAACAAACACACACACACACATCACACACAGAAACACACACGCACAACACAAACACAAACGAGAGCGCTCGCGCGCTAGCGCGCTCTCTCTCTCCTTCTCTCTATCAATGGTCCAGTCTGTCGGTCGGTCTGTCACACACACACACACAACACACAACACACACACAAACACACACAAACACGCACCAGAGCACACACACCACTACACACGCACACACGCACCACAAGCGCGCGCGCGCGCGCGGCGCGCGCGGCGCGGCGGCGAGCGCGCGAACACAAACACACGACAAACACAAACACACACACACCACAAATAGCTGAGCGGTGAAAAATGCTCCATTGCCTACGCCTCGAGTCTCTCTATCTCTCGCTGCTCTCTCTCTCTAT
>JADBJO010017740.1:27500-36890 GCA_016801955.1 Conus betulinus | reverse complement strand
AAAATTATATCTTGGGTTTGAAAGGTTCATTCATTCCATATGTTCGGTTTTTTAAATAACTTTTTTATTAAATTATGAAGAAGAAAGAAATAAGTAAACAGAGTCAGTACCTTCATTTGTTCAGGGGACAAATGAGCAAACAAACAAGCCCTAGGCATATACTGTGCTCAAAAGTTTGAAATGCAAAGCTTAGCAAGCACTAGATACCACAATTTGTCATGCTTTGCAACTTTTAGTGTGTGTGTGTGTGTGTGTGTTTGAAACCAAATACACCACACACACACACACACACACACACACACACATGGAAGACAGTTCTAAAAGGACACATTTATTAATTTATATAAAGCATATGCTAGGCACCCATCTTGAATATGCTGATATAATTTGGAGTCCTTATCTTAAGAGACAGTCAAAAATGATAGAAAATGTACAAAGACGACCTGCTAAAATCCTGAAAGAGTGCAATAACATAAACTATACAGAAAGATTACATTATCTCCAATTACACTCGCTTAAAGGAAGGAGGATCAGAAGAGACCTTATTCAATGTTTTAAAATATTCATAATTATGATGATGTTAATGTGCATGCTCTTTTTCAAAAATTCTCATCAGTTGATTGCACTGGAAATAGTAAAGGCAAGATTTTTATCAGACATTGCGACACTAACAAAATAAAGTTTGCTTTGCTTTCAGAATTGCTAACTTATGGAATATGTTGCCTACTAACACAAAAATTTGGACCAGATGTCAACAGCTTTAAAAAAAAAACTCCTAGATGAAGGCCCTAAATTGATAGACCTTTTCTTTAGTGTAGATTGAATATAATGCTATTTTATAAGATAGGCATGTAATCAGACCAAAGCAAAATTGAAAGATATTGAGGGGACACAAAACAGGCTGCGAGGCCTAAGGCCAAAAGCCAGTCCATACAACTAACTACTACTATGATGAGTCATATATTTGACTGACCCAGGCAAATCCACATAATCCTCCCTTGCCTTAGTCTGTCCCAAAGGTCCGGTGGGGGTGAGTGTGAAAAAACTAATAAATATTACAGGGTTATAGTGGATGTGAACTGTGATATTAAAGTGTTTTTCTTCTTCCTCTTTCTTTCGGTGACCACTATCACCATCATGAAACAAAATCCTGAAAGTGGCATTGATTCACACTTGAGACATATATATATATATATAATATATATATATATATATCTTATATATATATATATATTCATTCATGGTTTCCCTCAAGTGGTCAGTGTGTACTTTTTTGTGTATGCCTTCTAATTGTGTATCATAAACATAATCATTTACAATGAGAAAGAAGAGAAAAAGAAAAGAAAAGAACACAGACACACATGCACATGGCACACACACACACACATACACACACACACACACACCACACACACACACACACACACACACACACAATTTTACATACACACACAGACACACAACGTGTCAAAGTCAGATTGTTTTTTGTGTTCGGGGCGGAGTCATACACACAAGGTTACAGTACACACAGAAAACGTGTGACTGATGATAAATACTCATGGCTAATGAATGGGAAAATTAGTTCAGACCAAATGAAGAGTTATTGAAAAGAAGGGGGGGGGGGGGGGGGGAGCGGGTGGGGGACTGGGGGGAGGGAGGAGCTTGGGAGAGGATTGGAGGGGGGGGGGGGGGGGAGAGAGAGGGGGGTGGACAGGGGGGGCAGGTGGGACCAAGGCTTGTGGGGGATGGGGGAGGGGAAAACGGGGGGGGGGTGGCTGGGGGGGGGGGCGGGGGGGGGGGGGGGGGGGTGGGGGGGGGGGATCAGGTGGGGACTGGGGGGGGGGATGGGGGGGAGTTTTCAATACCAGGAGCTAAAAGGAATGGGGGGGGTGAGGAGATTAGTTCTTACAAATGGGGGGGGGGAAGGGTTATTGGGGGGGGGGGGGGGGGGGGGGGGGAACAAGATAGGGGGGGTGGGGGGGGGGGGGGAGGGGAGAGGAGGGGGAGAGATGATGAAGGGGGGATTCAGCGGGAGGTAATTTGGGGGGGAGGTCAGAAAGGACTTCAGTGGGAGGTGAGGAAGGAGGGGGGGGGTGGGGGGGGAGGGGATTCAAGACCTTTGGGGGGAGGAGCCGTCATGAATATTAGTCATCAGTATAGTGTAATGGTTTGTCAGAAGGATTTCAGTGGTGAAAGGGAGTGTTGGGCGACTTTTTGAGTCATCAATAATAGTTTGCAGTGTACAATCTAACGTCAGTATTGGTAGCCTCATAAAGGAAAATCCAGAAAGCAGTATAGTGAGGATGTGAGGGTGGCTTTCAGATAAACTGAGAATCATAAAAGTTTTTGACACTATGCTCATTCTTAGGATGAATGTTTTTTCTAGTGAAGTATCAGACTCACGCAAAACATTGACTAGCAATCAGTCGGACTAAAGGAAAGGGAATTCCCCTTTTTAAAAAAAATAATAAATTTTACATTATTTACATGAAATTCTGTCTACAAGGGTTCACATGATCACTCCGACATGTTTCAATCCAGCACATTGACAGGTCCTCACAGACTCAAAAATACCTTTCCTTCCAATGTTTGGCTTCAAAAATGACATCTTGAATATCTCTTTTTACACAAAAATTATACAATTTCCTGGTCCTCACTGGCCTCAAAGTTTCTTTCCAAGTTTTGGCCTCACCCCAGCCACAAAAATGTTTCAAACAGTGTAACCTCTCATCGATTTACAAACAACAACAAAAAACAACAACAAACAACTGAGCCTGTACCCTTATCAAGAAAAAAAGTGGATTACACGCTCCTACTCTACCCAGAAAAAATGTTCCTGAAAAAAAAACAAACATATCAGTTATTAAAGAAAAAAAAAAGAAGATTTTTTTGAAAATATTTTTATCCAAAAGATATCACTTTTATTCTCTCTTTCTTTTTCACAACATCTTACCTAGAGGTTTGCTGAGCCTGACAAAGGCCAGCCATGGCCTTAACTGTGCATTTATCTACACACCTCCCGTTTTGTTTGAAAAAAAAAAAAAAAAAAAAAAAAAAAAAAGCTATGAGGCATGCGCCCTCACCAAATGCCCCAATCTCCATATGATGCTGTTGACCAGTTTGTCCTGTGATTCAGCCGTCCATTCAACAGGTGTTAAATCAGTCACCCTGTGCTATGCATTTATGGCTCAGTATGCATGCATTGGGCATGGTTTCCATGACTACGTGAGCTAACAGAGAAGACTTTGAAATCTCTCCCCTTTTTGTTTGTTTGTTGTTTTTTTTTTTGAAAGCTTGCACAAGCGATCTTTGTTTTCTTTCGACATTTCTTTTTTTCCCAAATATACACATGAAACCACCAGGAACTTGGGCACAGTTCCTAACATGGAGTTCTCAAGTTACAAAGTGAGGTGACTGCAGGCGGAAATTTAACAAAGTTTTTAGAAAAGTTTTTATATTTCATAAGGCTCTGCCGAAAAACATAGGCAAACGAATCACAAGAAAAAACATGACACATTTCAGCCTCTTAGGTCTTTCTTCAGGCAAGATACGCAACACTCAGGACAACATGAGCAATCACTCATCTTCATCCAATTCGGCACAAGATGGGGGTTGATAACTAATAGTTCTTTGGTCAGGATGACAAGCGCATGGCAGCATGTTTAACAATGTCTGCGAGGCAAAATCTGGCAGTATGTTCAGCAATGTCTGCAAGGCAAAATCTGGCAGTAATGTGTTTAGCAATGTCTGCAAAGTCTGGCAGCATGTTCAGCAAAGTCTGCAAGGCAAAGTCTGGCAGCGTGTTCAACAATGTCTGCTAGGCAAAGTCTGGCAGCATATTCAGTAATGCCTGCAAGGCAAAGTCTGGCAGTAGTATGTTCAGCAGTGTCTGGAAGGCAAAGTCTGGCATGTTCAGCAATGTCTGCATGGCAAAGTCTGGCATGTTCAGCAATGTCTTCAAGGCCAAGTCTTGCATGTTCAGCAATGTCTTCAAGGCAAAGTCTGGCATACAGTATGTTCAGCAGTGTCTGCACAGAAATGTCTGGCATGTTCAGCAATGTCTTCAAGGCCAAGTTTTGCATGTTCAGCAATGTCTTCAAGGCCAAGTCTTGCATGTTCAGCAATGTCTTCAAGGCCAAGTCTGGCATGTTCAGCAGTGTCTTCAAGGCAAAGTCTGACATGTTCAGCAATGTCTTCAAGGCAAAGTCTGGCATGTTCAGCAATGTCTTCAAGGCAAAGTCTGGCATGTTCAGCAATGTCTTCAAGGCGAAGTCTGGCAGTATGTTCAGCAATGTCTGCAAGGCAAAGTCTGGCCGCATGTTCAGCAATGTCTTTATGGCAAAGTCTGGCATGTTCAGCAATGTCTGCATGGCAAAGTCTGGCATGTTCAGCAATGTCTGCATGGCAAAGTCTTGCATGTTCAGCAATGTCTGCAAGGCAAAGTCTGACATGTTTCAGCAATGTCTGCAAGGCAAAGTCTGGCAGCATGTTCAGCAATGTCTGCAAGGCAAAGTCTGGCAGCTTGTTTAGCAATGTCTGCATGGCAAAGTCTGACATGTTCATCAATGTCTGCATGGCAAAAGTCTGGCATGTTCAGCAATGTCTGCATGGCAAAGCTTGGCAGCATGTTTAGCAATGTCTGCATGGCAAAGTCTGGCAGCTTGTTTAGCAATGTCTGCATGGCAAAGTCTGGCAGGTTCAGCAATGTCTGCAAGGCAAAGTCTGGCAGCATGTTCAGCAATGTCTGCAAGGCAAAGTCTGGCAGCTTGTTTAGCAATGTCAGCATGGCAAAGTCTGACATGTTCATCAATGTCTGCATGGCAAAGTCAGGCATGTTCAGCAATGTCTGCATGGCAAAGCTTGGCAGCATGTTTAGCAATGTCTGCATGGCAAAGTCTGGCAGCTTGTTTAGCAATGTCTGCATGGCAAAGTCTGACATGTTCAGCAATGTCTGCAAGGCAAAGTCTGGCAGCTTGTTTAGCAATGTCAGCATGGCAAAGTCTGACATGTTCATCAATGTCTGCATGGCAAAGTCAGGCATGTTCAGCAATGTCTGCATGGCAAAGCTTGGCAGCATGTTTAGCAATGTCTGCATGGCAAAAGTCTGACATGTTCATCAATGTCTGCATGGCAAAGTCAGGCATGTTCAGCAATGTCTGCATGGCAAAGCTTGGCAGCAATGTTTAGCAATGTCTGCTAGGCAAAGCTAGGCAGTATATTTAGCAATGTCTGCATGGCAAAGTCTGCCATGTTCAGCAATATCTGCAAGGCAAAGCTTGGCAGCATATTAGCGATGTGTCTGCAAGGCAAAGTCTTTGGTCTGCATCTGGCACTGCCAGAAACTTGAGTCACTTACTTGCCAATACATGTTTTTTGAACTTCTTGGTTTTTTTTTAGTTGTTTCACGCTTTCGTCTAGCTCTTTCTGGAGCCAGAATTTCTGCAAGAAAAATGCCTTACCTCCAGAAAAACTGTCGCTTATCACTGGGAGATATCAGGGTTTACAGAGCACAGGTCAGCTAGCATTTGGCCCATTAATTTTCAGAGTGCCAGACAGACTTTGATAAAGGATGTAAAATCATGTTTAAAAAAAAAAATCGCATTTGAGCCATTCTTGAGGCAGTGTCCAGAAGTAATGCTAAAAAAGTGCTGGATAAAGAAAAAACAAACAAACAAAAAAACAGTGTATAAAATCTCATAATTTCTGAACAACAGTTGTGTAGTGAATTCTTTTTTTTTTTTTTTTTTTTTTTTTTTTTTTTTAATTTTACTTCATACACAACATTTCATTTCTGATGTTTCTTTTCATACATTCATCTGGTTTTTCATTTATGATATTTGTCCCACATGCATAATTTTGTGTTTACTTTTTTTATGAATTCATTCATTTACACTATTTGCGACATAATCACCTCTTGAGGTTCCTATAGAAAGTTCATGTTCTGAATGCCTTATGAACAGATGGTCTCATGGTATTTAATTGCCTTGTGTGCATGTTGTGAGCTCGTTCACTAACTGAATGCTCTGGGTAGGGTTTGATTTCTTCTCTAACTTGGGGGAAAGGTTTACATGTGTGACAAACATTGCTTTGTATTGTAATGCATTTACAAGTTGCATAGACACATCCTAAATGTATGATGCAAGGTTTATATGCAGATTTTCAGTGAACTTTACATACAAACAGTATTTACAGTTGAAGAAAATCAAGGAAGTTAGTGGTTACATTCTGGCAAAAGATAATGAAATGTTATAACTGACTGTTTTCATTGCAGGATTTGGTATCCTAGGTAACTAGAATGATAATTCAGGCATTTCTACTTGATTCATTTCCAAGACAAGTTTTGTGTGTGAGAAACTGACAGTTGCTGTAAGATTTTGAGTCGCCCTGTATGATCTTCACGGCCAAACAGGTGAAGACCCTAGTGTTGACCACTCCTCCTCCCTCCCCCTGTCCATTCATCATTTAGTTTTCCAACGCTGCCACACCCCCTTGCTACCTTTGCTTTGCACCTGTTCAAAACCCAGAATCACTTCGCTTTGCCATATTGTCACATAAAAAATGTGACTGTGATTTGTAGTCATCTGCCTAATATGCATACGAGTCACCGAGCCAAATTCGAAAATCACATGAAAACTATGATTTGTTTAAGGATCAAGAAGATAGAAAGGCATGCAGACAGCCAAAACGTGGTTTTGTTGATATATATATATATATATGTATATGTGTGTGTGTGTGTGTGTGTAGAAAGTGAAAGCAAATAATTTTAGGATGGAAGCAAAGGGAGAGCATTCTTCTGTCATTGTGAAAATGACTTGCCAAAGATCATTGATTTGTCAAAAGAAGGAGAGGGTATTGGGGGTAGGGACTGGAGGGCATTCATGTCATCAAAGGATTCAACTTTTCTCTGATTGCATGTAGCATCCTCCATGAATTCAGTTTCATGGGGAGAATCGTTTTGTCAATGACGGCTGTAGCCAAAAGAAAAACTTGCAGCTTTATACCCAAAGATCTTGCAAGATATAAAAAGAGTCTAAAAAAAAAAAATGTATCACCATTACAAGTAGTCAATTCTACGGTTAAGCAAACAAAGCTTTGGCCATATCAAAATGCATGGAGACTAAGGATGTGCATGTATATACATGTGTGTATATACATGTCTATGGTATGTCTACTCTCTGCCAGCTAAAAATTGTTATCCCCTAAATTACAAGAAGCATGCAGTATGCTCATACTTGTGTGTCCAAACAAGTGTCAGGTATTTTTGGTAAGTCAGGGAGCGAGGGAAAATTTCAACCAGTCAGAGATTGAATGTGTCAATGATGAATTAGATGATTTTTTTTTTTTTTTTCATGACACACATCTATATGACAAAAATATGCATACATAGTATTCATTATAAGTTACAACAATATAAGTAAAAAACAGAGAGAGAACGATATACCTATACACATACATACATACATACATACATAAATGAAAAAACACAACTCAGTTACATCAAATAAAAAAAATGAAGAAGGTGGGACTATATAATGACTAGAGGAACTAAATGGCTTATAGATGTCTACTCTGGGCCTGAAACAAGTCACACGAAAAACCACCAAATTTTTCTTCTTCTTTTCCTTCCCCCCCCCCCCCCCCCCCCAATTTTTCCCCCAAATTTTTCAGATACTTATGAAATTTTTTTTTTTTTTTTCCCCCCTAAAGTCACTAAAAAAAGCTTTTTATAAGGAGTCCACTTGGCAACAAAATCGTTATATACCATATTTTTGCGCGCTATGTACTCTTCAATATTGTATCTGTATTTTAACTTATTAATAAAAGCTCGTACAGTGGGCATATTTCCATTTGATTTACAGTGGTACAAGTATTCTTTAGCAGACATCAAAATGAAATAAAAGATCTGATCAATGTTTATATCTTTATCGGAACCAAGAATAACCAGTGGTTCTGTAATTCGTAAATTTGACACATTGCGACATTTTTCATTCATAATATACATCAAAGCATTCCAAAAATCTTTAACAACTCCACAGTGCCAGAACATATGACTGATACTGTCCTTTGTGGCGTGACAAAAACTACATAATTCACTGTTCTGTACACCAATGTTTTTAAGAATAACATTTGTCCCAAGACACCTGTGTACTACTCTAAGCTGAAACCACTTCATTTTTACATCAGATATCTTGTGAAGATATAAAAAGCATGTATCCCAGTCATTTTCAACATTCAGTTTTTGGTCCCATCTTTCACAGCATTTTGGCGTGTGTGTTATCATCAATAAGTATATCATAGTATGATTTTGACCCTTTAAATACAGATGTTAATTTTTTAAAGCAAATAGATATTTCCATACATTTATTGTTATGAACTGCTATTTTAGTATGTTGTATATATTCAGTTATTGCTTTCTTACACCCAGAAAAAGTAATAAAAATCTATATGGACATTATATTTCTCTTTGAAATCTTCATATGGAATAAAATTTCCATTTTGAAGCAGAAAATCTGCAATACTGTGTATTCCTTTACTAATCCATGTTTTACCAACAATATGTTTCTTGCCTATCTGTATTTTACGATTATAAAACACCGGATCTGCAAGTAGTTCATTAGAGTTTTTACTAATTTTATAGAAAAAAATCTTTGTATGCATCAAACACATCTGTCCAGAATACATTTGATTTTGAAAAGGTAGTTGTGACTTCAGGTCCATATTTTTTCAAGAACATTTAAGATAGGAAAATGGGTTGTCGCAATTGTCTTCCATTTATGTTTTGTCGTCTTAAATTTTCCGTAGCCAGCCATGTCAATTTTAATGAACTAGCAAAGGTTTTTAGTTCTGGTATTCCAATGCCGCCATTTCTTACACTTTTGTGTGCCGTTTTTTGTTAATTTTATCTTTTTTCTTATTCCATACAAAGTTGTAACAATAGTATTGCAGGGTCTGAAAGAAACTATTTGGTGGGTTGGGTAGAAGAATCCACAGATAGATTAATTTTGATAAAATTAAGGATTTCAAAACTGCTACCCTTCCCAAAGGTGTAATCTGTCTTTAGTCCAAATCTTAACAAATATATTTACATCTGCTAATTTCTCTGAATAGTTGATATGTTCGCAGTTTCGCGCATCATTAGTAAACCAAAACGCCTAAAATTTTGAACTTTGGTGGATTCCATTCAATTCCTAAGTGGTCCATGTGACGAACGGGGGAGTTTTTACGACTACCCAACCAAATTGCACTAGTTTTCTCACAGTTCATTCTCAAGCCTGACTTAGAACTAAATGTGTCTAGTGTATTTATGCAAGTTTCAAATGATTTTTTTATCACCCGCTAAAAGAAAAATTTCAGTATCATCTGCATACTGAGAAAGCTTGTATTCAACAT
>JADBJO010017740.1:0-22500 GCA_016801955.1 Conus betulinus | reverse complement strand
GGAATAGCCTAGTGGTAAAGTGTGGACTTGTAATCTTGGGGTTGCGGGTTCGAACCTCCACTGCGCCGTTTCAGCACAGGGGGATTTTCCCCTCGGAGTTAACATTGGTTCTGACTCCATTTCCCATACAGTCCTTTGAATGAGACTATAAACCGAGGTTCCGTGTGTGAACACACATGCATAACATCTTGCATACATGTAAAATCCCATCACCAACTTTCAGAAGAGAAGGCCAGTTTGGCTGTTGGTATAGATGGCCATGTTACACATAGTGTGCACCTTCCCCGAAGTTGGAGTATGGCTGCCATAATGGTAGGTAAAAAAAAAAAAACTCTACTCCTTTTGTGGGGTAGATGGGATTGATCCTTGTCCATCTATACAGGGAGCGTGCACTGGAGTATCAGCCTGCATACACAAGGAAAGAAAAACCCAACAACTTCAGCATGTGTTGGTGTTTTACTGTCAGGTAAGGTGGAGGTAATGTTGCTTATAGAGCCCAGCCAAACGCAAAGGACCAAATCAGGGACTGTCACCACGATGAAGTCAACTCACAAGTCATTCATTCACACAGCTCTTTGAAAGACTCCTTCTAAAAAAAAAAAAAACACTGGAATTTGTGTTAAAATCGTTTAAGTGGTTAAAATCTCGGATCAGACGAAAAATGTCAATTGCTTTCAGAAATTCAGAGATTGCATCAGGTTTTCATGGAGCCTGCGGTAAAAAATGCTTATGTCTGATGTCATGCAAATGTCAACACACTTGAAAAGAAACATGTTTCACTGGGTGAGTGGTACATGACATGAATGCACCATGGAGCTTCTTCATTCTTTGGAAAGTATGAATGAGTTAAAAACGAATGGCAGTGTGACAGTTTTTTACTGTCATTTGGTCAGAAACAACAGTCAGTGGATGGTAAAACCTGTCATGGAGGAGGTTTGGGGGGACAACAGCTTGCGGAAGTCCTCTGATCTGACTGTTGCATTGTTTTTTTTTTTTTTTTTTTTTTTTCAGGAAAACTATGAACGGATGCAGGAAATTGGTCACCGAACTTGAGAACAACAGTTGCTGGCATTCTGGAAGGTAATTCACATCAAACAAACTCTATCAACATTTTGCTGGTCACAGCTGCTAACTATAAATCGGTATCCAGCTGGCATCGGCAAAGTAAAATGTTTTAATTAAATAAATAAATCTTGATGATGAGACAATCCTGTCTGGCAGACAGATGGAAACATCAGGTAATGGCCCTGTGTCCCAAAAACTAGTGGTGGGATGGTTTGCCAGGAGGACAGCTGTTTTGGTGCCAAGTCCTGTGGCATACAATACCCTATCCTATTGTACAATCCCAAACAATCTGGATTGTTGGCACGTGTAGCTCCCTGTCATAAGTACAATACCAACGATCTGGCATTGTAGCTCCTGTCATATGTACAAATACCAAACGATCTGGGCATTACATAGCTACGATCTTGTCATAAGTACAATACCAACGATCTGGCATTGTAGCTCCTTGTCATATGTACAATACCAAACTCTGGCAGCTGGCTCCTGTCATATGCAACACCGATGTGGCATCGTGGTACATATGTACAATACAACGCTCTGGCATCGTAGCTCACGGCTATGTACATCAAACGGTTGGCATCGTAGCTCCTGGTCATATATACATACCAAGATTGCATTGTTCAGCTCCTGTCCATATGTACAATACCAACCATCTGGCATAGTAGCTTTTAGTCATATGGTACAATCCCAACGATCTGGCATCGTAGCTCTTGTCATATGTACAATAACAAACGCATCTGGCATCGTAGCTTTTGTCATATGTACAATACAAACGTCTTGAGGATGCTCAGAAAGATTACAAGAATTAAAAAAAAAAAAAAATAAAAAAAGACGAAGAGAAATCAGTGTTTCAGTCATAGACCGTCTTCAGGTCGATTGACATCAATGAAGGACATCAAATGAAGACAAACAAATATAATGTAAACAGACACAATGACATGTAAAAACTTATACGTAAATGGATGAATATGTGTTTAAAGGGTGTTGTGTGTGTGAATGTGTGTGTGGCACATGGTTTGTGTGCGCGCACGCAGTCACCACACCACACTGCTTACACCACACGACACGGCAATCGCCCACACACCACACACACAAACACAGGCGCATGGGAACGGACACGCATGCACGCAACACTTACACACTGTTATTTAAACATGTATTAATCCATTTATTTTGTGTTGTGTATACGTCTTGGGGGCGTTGCATGTATTTCTTGGGTCTTTCATTTGGATGTCATCAGTCCTGAAGGCGGTCTGTGACTGAAATGGTGATGATTTCTGATTCTTTTTATTGTCAATCTCTCTGAGCATCCTCAAAGACAGTTTGTATTGTTGAAACAGAAGATCAGCTGTCAAAAATCATCTGTATTGTTCTTGGGAAGGTGTCATAACGTATTATAGCAGCTGTGGCAGCTGGTAAAATACCATTTGCAACCGTAGAATAGCAAAACGTTTTGAATCTGCTGGATTTTCCTGGAATGGCTTCCTAAATTAGAATAGGAACTGCTTCAGAATAAAAAAAAAAAATCTGTACATTAATTTTCAAGTATCATGTGGAGACATGAGTAAATTGACTTTTTAAAAACCCATCAAAATTGTGTGCAGTGGCAGTTAGTTGATAATTGGGTAAATTATATCACATTAAAACCTGCTTGCCTTTTTTTGCTTGTGACACATCTTCGAGAACGCAGGCTCGTTCATTCTTCACCTAACAGTGATCTTTCATAGTCTTGGATCTTGGTCTGCCGCCATGGAGACAAACTGTCCAAAATCAGTATTTTGTCTCTTCAACAAAACGAGCAAAGACCAGACTGACGATGCAGAAAATGTTCAAGGTTGGATCTCCCATTTTCTCCTCGTTGAGAGATCTAAACAAAGTCTGCAAGGGCTGTGTGAAGCCCTGTTTCAGAGTTCTCGTGTGTTGTTGTCGCTGTTTTCTTTCTATTTTTTTCCATTTATCATGGCATTCAGCGGCATGGGTTCTGACACTGGTTGTCGGAGTAACAGGCAGGGTAGTCAGTGTTGGGCACATTCCTAGCAGTATCATTGCTGTAGAATCAGAAACACCTGAGGGCATGGCAAGCCCCCCTCCTCCCACCCCCCCCTCCTCACCCTTGTGCTCTGTTAACTCATCACCAAATTTCGGAAGAGAAGGCCAGGTTAGATCCGTTGTATGGATGTCATGTACACATAGCATGCACCCTGCATGAGTAAATTGAAAGAATGCGGAAGTAAGGTAATCGAGGTGAATGATATTGAGGCTGGATGACTTTTTCGGGAAACAATTGAAAGAAAGTTGGCAGGCAGCTCTCAGTTCAGCGCTACCAAAGCTTTCCATACAGCAGCTACCCTATGCCTGCTGCATTTTGTGTGTGTGGTGTGTGTGTGTGTGTGTGTGTGTGTGTGTGTGTGTGTTGAGCCAGCCAGAAGAAAGACAGACATTCTTTGGCAAGATACCTACATACCTCTCAACCCATTAATTTGTCTTCTCATTCTACAGGGTAGTTAGTAGGATCAGCGGCTATGACTTCTTTTCCTGTACCTTACCTATAACTTTTCTTCCTGTTCCATGTCCTAAGATTCTGATTAAACCTTCCTGTCCATTTTGTCTTAGAGTTCTATGACTTCTTCCCTATCTCTTCTGGTGTATTGTTAAACTTGTCGTTCAGATGGTAGTGAATCATGTTGTGGGTTGTTGTCCTTGTGCAGGTGGCGGGGCCAAGCTCGAGAGCGCCACACGTCACGGAAAAGATGCTGCCAAGGGACCCGAATCAACACCTTGTTAGATCCTCAGTAAGTCAGTGGGGTTGAGGTTAGGATGGGATATCATTAGGGCTCCCCAAGTTGTGTGCTTCTGTTGGATAGAAATCAGTAGAAATGCAGTGGAACATCAAGGAGGAGTAGGCAGACACAGTTAAGTGTTCCTTCATGAGCTCAAGGACATTGTGAAATGTCCAGCTCACGGTGAACTTCATAGGGCACTGTAGGTCTCTAAATAGAAAGGGCGTGCGATTTGTCATGTATAACGGTTCCTTCTCAGAAATGTTCTACACACATTCCCACTGACAGCTCCATCAGCACCGCACAGTTGACAGCTTTGGTCCTGGCTCTTCAAAAAATGGGTCGCCGAATCAAACATAAAGACTCCCTCATTCTGTCAGACTGCCCTTTCTGCCTTTGGAGGGCATCGCTCGCTGTTATGTCACACCCCTCAGTTATTGCACGACCTCTTTGAAGTCTGATGGATACAACCTAGTTTTTGCTTGCTTGTCCCCAATCGTATACAGCGTAACAATAGAAGTGGTAGATCAACTTGCCAAGAATGCCACAAATAATAGTTAGAGCAGATTTCTCTATCCCTCTTACCGATCTGAAACTTGAAGCTCAGGCTTATATCAGAGTCCTGTAGTAAGTGGAATGGAACTTATAGATGGATAAACTCTTCCAAATCCATCTAAACATGGGGGGGCTGGAGTAGCTTAGTTGTAGAGCGCCAGACTTGTGATCCTGGAATTGGCAGGTTCGAAATTTTGGTACGGGATGTTTTCCCTCGGAGTTGACATTGGTTCTCGACTCCATTCCCCACACATAGTCCTTTCCAATGAGACTATAAACTGAGGTTCCCGCGTGGTGAATGCACACACAAAATCACACTGGAAAATTGCACACTCGTAAAATCCATCATCAACTTTCGGAAGAGAAGGCCAGTTTGGCCGTTGGTATGGATGACGTGTTACACATAGCATGCACCTTCCCCGAGATGGAGTATGGCTGCCTTAATGGGCAAGATAAAAAACGGTCATACACTCAAAACTTCACTGCATGTCTAGGCAGTGTCCGAAGGAGTAATCAGCGTGCCTGCTATATGCAGAAAGAACTGAAAGAAAGGAAATCTAAACATGAAAGAGTTTTTGACCATGTGCCACAGGCGGCTTGTAAAAGAAAGAAACAGTCTCATACCATTCGCACACAGGACTCTGCCATTTTCACCCACTTGTATCTTCTGAAAGGTGAGGAAGCTTCATGGTGCACTCCATGTCATGTACCACTCACTGTGAAATATGTTCTTACAGAACTTATGGGACTTACATGATGTCAGACAGAAACATTTCTCAACAGACTCCCATGAAATCTTGTTCAAAGGTTCCCAACTGCTGTAGTAATTTTTTTTCTTTTGAACTGAGATCGATATTTTTCATCCTGTTTTAAGATTTTACGGAACACAAAGATTTCAGTCTAATTCCAGTGGTTTTTTTAGCTTTTTTTTCTGTTTTCTTTTCTTGGACTTCAGAGTTGACTTTAACCCTTTCACCAGCCAGACATTTGTTTTGCATAAATCCCCATCGCCAGCCATTTTCAAAAACAACGCTCTTATTTTATACCAGCATTGTGAAACACGGATTATCTCTGGAACCTAAACAACCAATTTCTCATGCTATTTTTTTGCAAAATGGAGGAGATGCACGGTACTGTTATTTATATCATAATGTGTAGTAATGGGAAGTAAGTCACAACAACAATTTCAAACTTTTTTTAGTAATTTCAAAGCAAAAAAAAAATGCCAACAAACTCACAACAAAGGAGGAAAAAATACTCCACTCACAATTGAAGACCAGAAAGTATGGTATTCCAACAGAAAAGTGGAAGAAACAGCCACAAATACAACTACTCCAATAGCAGGGAACACACACACACACACACACACACACACACACACATTCTTATGCCTAACTGGTACACATGTAAGAAAGAAAAGGGAACACCACACACACACACACACACACACACACACACACACACACACACACAAACACAACGTCCCTTTCACTCTCAACAGTAATATTTTTAATGAACACAAAGTCATTCATGTTTGCGCCCCACGGCGTGCGCAGTTTGTGAAGTGCGTCGCTTAAGTCTATAGTTTGCTCCTGAGTTAGGTCTGAGCACCCTAACGCTCCCAGTCTTCGTGTCTGAACAGGTCACAGTTCTAGTGCTTAGGATGGACCTTCTCAACGCAAAAGACACGAACGAGTAGACACAGCGGTGGGTAGTCCCCGCCGTGTGACCTCAGCTGGTAGTCTTATTTAACAACCAGTGGGCCACAACTCAGTCAAGTCCCTAATCCCCCAGTTTCCTCTCTCTCCTTCCCACCTCTCCTTTTTTTCTCCAACATTGCACAATTGCAATAATTTGCTAGACTATGTGGTGTCTTATTACATCAGGTATTAGGAACAAATGACTGTATTATTCAAACTTTACCAGCTACTGTGATCTGTCGGAAATGTACGGACGTGACCAAGTGATCTCGATAGTAGTTGTAATACGGCCCGAGGCGGTTGCGCGTCGTTGATCCCTTACTCACTAGTGAAGTTTGGAAATCTAACACAACCTTCCGCCTGTACTCCTCTATACCCCTCTGACTTCTTCGACTTGTTTTCTTCCCCGAAAATTTTTCCTGTTTCCGTTCTAGTGTACTTCCCTCTTGGGTCTTATTACACCGTCGAGAAAACACTGAACGGACTAGGTTTCTGACATATTTAGCCATGTGGCGCGTGAAGTCAGGGCAGCATAAACCAATCTATGACACATGTATTGCGGGTATTCTTATCTCCCTATCCGAACCCTACAGCATCAGCCTGACGCGACTATCGGGCTGTTCGGTCACCCTACTTTGTAACAAACTAGCGACTTTGGCACTCAGCCCCGTCGTCGCCCGAAGCGGACTTTGGCGGGGTTTTGTGTAAGGGTTAAGGAGTGTGGATGTAGCCATCATATGGCCCCCTTTATGAATGGCTGGACTTGAAGCAGCGTCATCTGTCTGTTCTGCCTATCTATCGATGTTGTGAAGATCCGTCAATACTCCCCCCCTTAATCCCCCCCCTGTACCACTATTGGAATTATTCCGCCATGGAGACAGTGCACGTCGCTGTTGCACCAAAAGAACCTTTAGGCCCCCGACGGGAGTTTCCCGGCAGATATGGAGCACTCTTTACAAGGTCCATGGAGTTGGATCAAACGGATTCTGATCAGGACTTTTTCCTGCATGCTTTACCAACAGGTACAGCGGCAACTGCACTCTCATGAGAGTCACGTTGAGGATCATCGTGGGTGACCACTTGCAGGTGACCCCCCGGTGTATGTTATCGTAGGTGCGACAGTCCCTAGAGCATCAGTGAGGCGTGTGTGGAACACCCCCTCGCTTTGAGATGGCGATGTCTTGGTGGGTTGGGAGAAGAATGCAGCAATTGAAACCTTCATGTGTGTGCATATTTTGTGGGTTGGGCAGCACTTACCATGTGAGGAACGCTTAACTAGATCGGGGGTTCTGGGTTGTGGGTTGGGCAGCAGAGGCATTCGGGTGTACCTGAAACACTTTCATGTAGAGCGCCGGTCAGTGTAGCTGTGGCGGCTCCCTTGGCACACGCAGTCGCATCCGGTGTGTGAAACTTACTGTCGAGGAGCGTTGTCTGTCAGGCTGGGTGGGACAGCCAGAGCTATCCGTGTGACCCCCCCCTCTTTCTCAGGGAGCGTGCTGTGTGGGGGGGGCAGCTGTGCACAGACGATGTCTCGGTCCTTACTGTGGTTGGTGCACTTTTGAGTGGGTGGTAGAGACTTTTTTGTGATCGAACCCATACTGTGGAGGGGATGTCTGTTGTGGGTGGGGGGCAGCAGAGTATCGGGTGCTGTGATTGAACCTTACGTGTGAGGGGGTGTCTTTTTGTGGGTTTGGGTAGGAGAGCATCGGTTGACTGAACCATACTGTGAGGGGCTGTAATTTGTGTGTGGGGCAGCAGAGCTCTTGAATTGAACTGTGAGGTTTTTGGCCTGTCTGTGGGTGGGGCAAGCCAGGTATTGGTGTGAGTGATAACCCATCACTGTGCAGCAGGGCGGTGTCACTTCTTGGGGTGGGGCAGGAGTCATTTGGGCCGGATTGAACCATATTTGAGCCCTTGCTTTGTGGCTGTGGCAACTATATTTGTTGTGGTGTGAACCCTTACTGTGAGGTGTGAATCTTTCTTGTGTGTGGGCAGCAGAGTATTGGTGTGTGTGACCCTTACGTGAAGGGGTCAGGTCTTGTGGGTGGGGCAGCAGAGTATTGGTGTGTGTGACCCCTTACTGTGAGGGGCGGTGTCTTTGTGTGTGGGCCAAGCGAGTAGCGGTGTGTGGTGAACCCTTACCCGTGAGGGGCGTGTCTTTGTGTGGGGGCAGCAGAGTATTGTGCCGGTTTGTGTCCCTTCCCTGATGGGCGTTTCTTTTGAAGGGGCAACAGTGTAGTTGTGGTGTGAACCCTTACAGGGCGGTCCCATTTCTGGAGCTGAGTCAGAGCTGGCAGGCACCAGAACTGAGGGCAAGGCTTTGTTGTGGGCAACGTCCTTTCGGGGGAGTCATCAGGATCACCCGCTTAATCGGCAGAGTGTTCCTGGGTAAGTGGGGCACCAGGCTGGCTGAAAAGGGGCGGGTAGGGGGGAGCTCGAGGGTGGGAGGGAGGAGGGGGGAGAGGTGGGAGGAGGGTGAAGTATGGCCAACACTGTGTGTGGTGTGTGTGTGTCGGTGGATGTGTGTGGTGTGTGTGTGGTGTGGTTGTTGTGTGTTGTTGTTGGTTGTTGTTGTCGTCTTCAGTTGATCATCTTTCACAGTAATTTACTGACATGGACGAAGAGAGAAGGGTATGTGCACAGCAGAGGGGGGACCATGAAAGGGGTGGGGGAGTGGGTGGTAAGGGTGAGTCGTCTTGCAATTATGAAAAAAGGCCTTTTTACAGTCCTTTACAATACAGTAAAGCAATATGGGAAAAACCAGCGTTAGAGAAACCTGTTGTGAATCATAACACAAACTATAACAAATGTCCCATTGGACCTCTCTGTGTATCTCTGTGTTGTGTGGTGTGGTGTTGTGTGTTCTGTGTGTGTGTGTGTGGTGTGTGTGTGTGTGTTGTGTGTTGTGTGTGTGTGGTGTGTGTGAGATTAAATGTTCAGCTCATTAATTTGTTTTATAAATTTGATTTTATTCTTCTTCAGTACTTTGGGGGATGTGGGAGTTTAGCAGGTGTGGTGGATTTGTCATCAGGAATGGAGCATATGTATATTGTGACCAAGTCTCTTGTGTGTGTGTGTGTGTGTGTGTGTGTGTGTGTGTGTTGTGTGTGTGGTGTGTGGTGTGTGTGTGTTTGTGTGCTGTGTGTAAGTAGAGGGTGTGGGTGTGTATGCAAACATGCTGGGCACGTCAGTGATTATTATCATCATTCATTATATCACGTCAGTGTTCCTTATCACATTGCGCTGGTGCTTTGGAGTATAGCATGTGCTTGCTGTGTGTTGCTGGTCAGCGTGGAGTGTATGATTGTGGCCAACGACCTCAGCCAACGGTCAAGGCGGGCACAATACTACCCCATCACAGTGAAGAAAACATGTGCGTGAGGCGCAAGGAAGCAGATTGCACGAGAGAATCACCTACCCTGACATCTATCTGGGTAATCACCCTTCTGGCCCCACCCCCCACACCCCCCTTTCCATAGATTCAAGTGTGAACGAATGACCTGTCAGACTGGGTTTCTCGCTGTTGTGTGTGTGGTGTGTGGACATGTGTGTGTGTGTGTGTGTGTGTTGTGTGTGTGGTGTGGTGTGTGTGGTGACGAGAGAGAGAGAGAGAGAGAGAGAGAGTGTGTGTGTGGTGTGCACTTGTATGGGGACGAATCTGAGAGGATTTATGTGATAACATGAAACATTCCATGGTCCCTCGGGTGTTTTGGATGTGGTTGTGCATTTTTGGGTTAAATCTCTGACAGGCTGACATGTTTATAACCTGGCATTATAATGTTGTATCATAAACAACAGAAAGGTGGTACATTGGGAAGAGGTGAGGTGAAGGACAGAGTCCGAGAGGGGGGGGGGGGGGAGGGTGGGGGGGGGGGGGGGGAGGAGGTGCTGGGGTAGGGGAGAGGAACCATATTGGAATGTTGACTCTGAAATGTTGTGGTGCAGTTGTCCTTTTCTTGATAAATGCGAAATCTCATGAATTGGTTAGTGTTTGTGTGCGTTTGTGTCTGTTATGGTGTGAGTGTGTGCAATGGCGCGCACATGTACAAGCAAAAAGCTGTTTGCTCACTGACATTTCATGTTAAGTTTTGGTTTGGGTGGGGTGTGTGCACCTTCCTGTTGGTGTTTCTCTTGCACCACTCAATCAGCAGCTGTCTCCACACACAGCTACACTGAAGACCCGTTTGTATCTAGACCCATCAGCACAAACAGTCTTTGAAGAACTGGCCAACCCTGACGATTTGATGCAAATTACCTTGGCCATCGTGATGTTTGAGAGGAAATTCGAAAAACGGAGGTCACCGCAAGGGATGGTCACGAAGCGGCCACAGGACTTGAGACCTTTTCATTATGACGGTAAATGAAGTATGAAGACGAATGCTATGCGAGCTCTGGAGTTCAGTTGAGTCGATAAGAGAAAATGAACAGGGCTAGTACTCTGACACACTTCCTTCCACCCATATCTGGACATCAACCCAGGACTCCGGATTTACCAGACACCTGCAGTCTTGTTCAGGGAAGAGGAGCAGCAAGCTCTCTTGTGGAAGCATGAACTGAAATGAGTGAGTGAAAACTCCGCAGGACAACAGTTTCTTTGTTTCTGTGAAGCATATTGTGAAAAACAGCGTTGGGGTGTGTTTATTCAGATTTTGATAGTTGGGAAATCATCCAGGGTCATACTTTACACCCAACATACGCTATGTTTACAAGCATTCATTGGGGGAGCTGTGGTGCTTTGTGGCAGTGGATTCAGGGGGACGCTAATCTGCCCAGACAGGCTTGATGTCTTCCCTGACCGAGATCACTTCGGTTCGCATCTTTTGTGTCAATCAGGCCAACATGTCCTCTCTGGGGTGATCCGCAGGTGGGATTTGTGTTTCTTAGAAAGCAAAGGTGCTTCAGTGAAAGTAAGTTTTTTGTGTTTCTTAGAAACCAAAGGGCGCTTCAGTGTGAGTGTTCAGAGTTTTACGGAGTCAGTGATGCGGTTGTGTGTGGTCTCATATTTAATCCAAATGATGCATGGAATGGAAACAGCAAGTATCTACATTTTTCGTCAGTCCACACAGAAAGGTCAGAGGCGTTTGGCTGTGGGAGATGACAGTGCATAAGTTCAAACATTTGCTGGGTCAGAGGTAAAATGTTTGCTCCATGCCTAAGAAGAATGAAGGCATTCATGGTAGACAGATCAGGAACGGATGAGGAAAATGGACTGGGAACAGAATGGTGAAATTATTTTCCTTGATCTAGTTGCAAAGTGTAAACCCGACTGCAGGCGGAAATCTAAACAAATCTTAAATAAAATGTCAGCGAAATTCCGCCCAGAGACGAAACGTGGACAAACGAGTCGCACAGCACAACACAACGCGTTCGACCTCTTAGGTCTTCCTCAGTGTGAAACAAAGAGGACAAAATAACGAAAATTGCACTTAGCTTTGATCGGGGCTTCAGATTGCTTCTGAGTTCAGCGCAATGATCATTCAACGCCTTCCTTGCGCTGAACTCAGAAGCAATCTGAAGCGATCAAAGCTAAGGAAGGAGCAACTCTTGGGGAAGGAGCAAAGTTGGTCATTTCAAAACAAACACATCAGGGAGAAAACTGGCTCTGTTTTCAGGGAAAACACACAATCAGGGAGAAAAAACAGGTCTGTTTTCAGGGAAAACAACAAACAATCAAACAAGCACCCCTAAACTCTGCATAGGTAAATGGTCAAGCAAAGGTGTTGTAGTTCCTCAGGGTAGAATTTTTGTTGTTTTTTACCTGTCTCATCTTCTGTGCTGTCCACATTCACACCCTGGCTGGGCCCATGGCGCAGCCTCGGCACTGGCAATCCTCAGGGGAGAGAGTTAGTGTCGAGTTGTCCAGAGGCAGCCCACTGGGGGAGACGCTGCACTGCTGCTGAGTCACTATTGTGTGTTTAGTAATGGTGCCTGTTCTGACAGCATACACAGGGACACCGCTTACTAACTGCCTATTGATGACAGTAACTGTTAAGTTTCAAAATAGAGTAACTGAAGGCAAAAAATGAAGCAAAATTTGGAAAGAGAGAGGGGGTTAGTTAACGCTAAGGACAGACGAACAGAGCACAGGACTAGACACAAAGCATTTCAACCACTTGGGTCTTCTTCAGGTGAAAACAAATAACATTTAGGACAGTGACAAGAAGAACATGTAGCCACTTAGCTTTGCTTCTCCTGTTCGTCTCCAAATAAAAAAATGCTGTAATTGTTTAGTTTTGGAGCCGGCATGAGCGTTCCCTTCAGGAGGGCCCTCACCTTGTCTGTCCAGCGACAGTCCTCATGCATTCATGATGATCCCAGCAGCAACCTTGATATGAACCCACCAAGGGTGTAGATGTGGGGAGGAAATCGAAACAGAGGTCACCATGGGAGCAGGGCGTGAAGGGGCCGCAGAATTGAGACCTTTTTTTTTCAATGCTGACTGATGAAGATGAGGATGGAAAAGATGATGCTCTGGACGCCCATTCTGGTCTGAATCATCCTAACAGTGCTGTACTTAGTGCTTACTTTCAGGATACATCTGGGCATCAAACCAGGCCTGAAAAATACACCTTTGCGTGTTGGTCAGGAAATTGAGCGAGTCTCACGGAGACGCATCCGTAAAACGAGGGTGAAACTCACCTGTGTGGTTCCAGTCTTCCTAGTGAAGCCATAAAGCTGGCTCTGTGCATTGTAAAATATTTCTGTTTCAGCCGGCATCAGAGCTTCAGCGTGTTACAGTGTTTGAGCAGGATGCTGATGACTAAGCCCATGCACCCAGGCTTATGTCAAAGACCTCTGGCAAGAGGAATGGAACTTGCAGACAGATTTACAAACTATTTCAAATCTGTCCAGACTTGAAATGGTCTTTACTATGTTCCTGCATCAGCCACAAAGAAGAAAACAGTTTTGTGCTGTTTGCTTTATTTATTATATTATATTATATTATATTATATTATATTATATTATATTATATTATATTATATTATATTATATATATTATATTATATTATGATATATTATGTATATTATATAGTATTATGTATATTATCATATTATATTATGTTATGTTATGTTATGTTATTTATATTAGATGTTTATATAATATTATATTATATTGGTATATATTATTATTATCATTATATTATGTTCTTATTATATAATATATATTATTATTCATTATATTAGTATTATTATTATATAGGATATTATTATTGGGCATTTATATAGCGCCTATCCCTTCGGTCACAGACAGACCGCGTTGTAAGCGCTTTACAATAAACACACTACCTCACTCGCTCACTCAACGGGCTGCCTACCCAGGTAGAGCCGGCCTGAAGAACAGCCCTACTGGCGCTCATTCAGTTGTTTCCCATACCATTCAAATTATCAGTCACTCATTTTCATTTATCTCATTTATTCTCTAGTTTCTCACATAGGATGGCATTCCGAATGTGTTTATACATGTCCTCCATTTCCACCGGCACACGATGGAACATGATGACAGTAAGTGACAATTTTTTGTGGCTGGTAAGAAATACAGGTGGCTATCTTTACTTTACATCAATTTTGCCAGGGTAGCGGGGAACCCCCCTGCTCTTTTCAATTTTCAACTGCCATGGGTTCTTTAACGTGTGCAGGGGGGCCAGGAGGGCACATGGGTCGACTCGCTATAATCCCCATCCGATGAACTTGACGTTCAGTTCGATTTGTCATTCAAAATGGGAAAGAAAAGAGCGAGAAAAGGCAGGCTCGAACCCATGCACTTCTCACATGTTGGACTGGCAGGGCGAACGTCTTAACTCATTCTGCCACCCTTTCGTCCTATGCTTATGCCCATTCTAATCTTTTAAACGTGAAGAAGCTCCATGGTGCATCCATGTCATGTACCACTCACAGTGAAACATATTCTTTTAGAGTGTTGGGACTTGCATGATGTGAGATACAACATTTTGTAGCAGACTCCATGAAAATCTTGTTCAGAGATGTCCCACCAGATGTGAACTTTGAATTTCTGAAAGAGATGAATATTTTTCATCTGATCTAACATTTTATGGAGGAAAGATTTTCAACAACAATTGGGGTGTGTTGTAAAAAGGTTGTGTGAATTTTTTTTTTTTTTTTTTTTTGTAATTCCATAATAATGACTTGTGAGTTGAGGTCAACACGATGACAGCCCTGATATGGCCCTTTTGTCAGCTGGTTTATAGGCATCATTACCTTAGCTACCTTACCTCCAGGCCATTGGGCGAAGCCTAGCCCCAGCCCTGTGCTGTGATGCAGGTGGTTTCGTGATGACAAAACAGGTGGCGGTGGTCCTGGGCAGCTGTACAGCCGGGGGGCCTACATTCCAGCCATGGCTGATGAGAGCATCATCGTCAGGAAACAGGGGCACTATCTTTTTAGGGGGTCCGCCCTGGTATGTCAGCTTGACTTGTGTGCTGGCCTTTGTTTCTCTGTGTGTGTGTGTGTGTGTGTGTGTGTGTGTGTGTGTGTGTGTGTGTGTGTGGTTTAAGCGTTATTTGTATGTTTTGTGTGTGTGTGTGTGTATGGATGTGTGTGTGTGTGTGTGTGTGGATGTTTGTGTGTATGCGTGTGTGTATGTGGGTGTGTGTGTGTGTGGTGTGTGTGTGGATTTGCTTTGCTACTTTCTTTCATATTCTTTCTCTTGGCAAATGCATACACATATGCTCGCATGCACACATGCACGCAGGCACACTCGCAAGCACGCACGCACGCACGCACGCACGCAAGCACACAGATCTTTTCCTCATACTTGCCAGACCAGTGTCATTGCCCTACTTGGTGTTGAACACCTCTGTATGTTGGTGTCGCTATTGAAGAAGACATAGGAATTAAGCCATAGATTGGTGAAATCAGAGGCAGCATAGGAGCTGAGCCACTGAAATGCAGGAAAACAGTAAATAAGTCACAGGTGTTGAAGCGAAAGGAAAATTCAGAAGTGAAGTCACTGGTAATGAATTTGGATAAACTGTAGAAGATGTGAGTTACAGGTATTAAAGGTAGGGAACAGAGAGGAGGGAAAGACACGTGTGTTGCAGCAGGTGAGGATGGAAGCCACAGGTGTTAAAGAGGAACAGTACATGAGTTACACCACAGGTGTTGAAGTTAGAGAAACGGTGGAGGAGGTAACAAACCACTGTGAAGTTAGGAAGAGAGTTGACAAGTTAAACCACAGGTGTTAAAGTTAGTTAGAGGAACAGTGTATGAGTTAAACCACAGGTATTGAAGTTAGAGAAAACAGAAGATGAGTTAAACACAGGGTGTTGAAGTTAAAGAAAAACTGTAGAGGAGTTAAACCACAGGTGTTGGTGATGAAGTTAAAGAAACTGTAGAGGAGTTAAACCACAGGTGTTGAAGTTAAAGAAACAGTAGAGGAATTAAAACTCAGGTGCTGAAGTTAGAGAAGCAGCAGATGAGTTAAGGCACAGGTGTTGAAGTTAGAGAAACAGGAGAGGAATTAAATCACAGGTGCTGAAGCTAGAGAAACAGTAGACAAATAAAGCGCAGGTGTTGTGAAATTAAGGAAATTGTTGTAGAAGAGCCTCTAGTGTTTGTTGAACAGGTTGAAAGTACCACAGGTGAGGTTACTATTATTAGTGGTTGTTCTGGGTTGAAGAGGTCAAAGCTGCCACAGATGAGGTTACTATTATTAGTGGTTGTTTCTGGTTGAAGAGGTCAGAGCTGCTACAGGTGAGGTTACTATTATCAGTGGTTGTTCTGGTTGAACAGGTCAAAGCTGCAACAGGTGAGGAGGTATCAGCAGAAGACCTTGGAGGAGCAGACCTGCACTGCGGGTAAACTATGAAAACACACACCCACACACACACACCACACACACCCACACACACACATGAACCAACACACAGACATACACAGGACACAGGCACAGTCACACACATGTGAAAACACACACACACACACACACACACACACACACACACACACACACAACACAAAACACACACTAACACATACGCATGCACGCACGCACGCATGCATGCACACACACACATGCATGCACACACACACACACACACACAGAGAAGGATGGACTTACATGCAGGCACACACATACACACACACACACACACACACACACACACACACACACACACACACACACACACACACACACACACTCACTCACTCACTCACTCACTCACTCACTCACTCACTCACTCACTCACTCACTCACTCACTCACTCACTCACTCACTCACTCACTCACTCACTATCTCTCATTTGCTTGCTCTCTCTCACATACACACACACATTCTTTCTCTTTTGGTCTCACTTTCTCTGTCATACATACACAGAAACCCTCACAGATGTGCATATGCACACAGGGACTACAAAACACAGACAAAATAAAAACACACGTACACACACCACACACGCACGCATGCATGCACCACCATCAGTGAAGGCTGTGCGGCCATGTTGAAAGTCTGTAAAAGTTATTGAATACTCTTTAAGGTTGTAAAACATCGCTGAAATTTGGACTTTATCAGTTAAAAAATCCCCCTAGCAGTTTGATGTTGCATGAAAACTAAGAACCTAATAAGTAATTCATACTTTGGGTGAGAAAATCCCATGTATACATATCTATTTTTACCTGTCTTTCTGTCTGCCTGCCTCCTGCCTGTGTGTGTGTGTGTGTGTGTGTGTGTGTGTGTGTGTGGTCTCTCTCTCTCTCCATATATATATATATATCTGTCTACCTATCTACCTATCTATCTAATCTATCTAATCTATCTATCTGTTCAGTATGTTTATGTGTGTGTGTGTGTGTGTGTGTGTGTGTGTGGAAAAAACACAAATTCAAGATCATTTTGTATCTGTTCATTCATTTCCGTGTTGTCAGTCACACACTCGACTAGATTCTGCTAAAGTGACTGTATGAACCAACCAAAGTATGCTTAAAGGCTTATATAGTTTCACGTCTCACAGTCTTTGAATTTTCATTAAGGTCTTGGAAAGTCCTTCAAAGGTCCTTCAGTTTATTGTGGGGGAGGTCTGTGTAAGCTGAGTTTAAGTGGCAGTGGCTTTAGCTGACTGGATGTGGTGATTTGGGGGTCTGTGTTTGGCTCTTTGCATTGCAGGTGAGTGGCCACAGTGCTCGGTCACAAATATTAATAACACATGACAGGACACCTGCACATCAACAACAAAAACACAACACCGTCACAACAACAAAACGCAAGATCCTGCGCATCAGACTTAATCCTCTAAATATATGTGTAACATTTTTTGTAGTTTTGGAGTTGCAAGCCTTTTAATTTTTTTCAGCTTTATCATTTAGGATAACAGTAAGCCAGTTTTATGGGTCTTCTGGTGATCTAGAAAGTTAATTTGGAACTGGGCGTATCCTACACCAGTGGGTTTGATAGTTAAAGGATTAATATGGTGTGCATGTTGGTGTGTGTGTGTTTCCAAGTCAATAAAGATAGTGTGTGTGTGTGTGTGTGTGTGTGTGTGTGTGTGTGTGTGTGTGTGTGTGTGTGCACGTGTGTGTGTGTGTGTGTGTGTGTGTGTGTGTGTGTGTGTGTGTGTGTGTGTGCGCGTGTGTGTGTGTGTGTGGCTATCTGTCTGTATACTTGTAGTGCTACATGCATGTGTGGGTATTTGATGTAAGGCAAAACAGAAAACGAAGAAATTGCCAGTATGTGCATTTGTAATTTGTAAAATGACTAAAAATCAAAGAGTGAGACAGGTTGTCACAGCTCCAGTGCTGGTTTCAGGAGGTCAGGGGTCACAGAATACTATGCCAAAGACGATGCCCACGCTCTCCATTTAGCCCGCCGAGTGGTAAAGAACCTCAAACCGCGTCAAAGATCCTGGGGTGAGTATCGGCTTTTTGATTGGAAAATTGCCCCGTTGCACACAGTGAGCACAACATGAAGGTCAACAATGTCCTGAGTCTGTTGTCTGCATTGCTGGCTACTGTACATGTTGAGAGAAAGAATTTTGAATCTCTCCACTTCAACCTGAGGTAGTGTTTTATCTAACAGCAGTCACATCGTTTTTGTGCCTTTCCCATTGTGTTCTCCAAGCTTCCTCAGGACGAGGTTGAGGGTGAAACTTGAAGACCAAGTTAAGACTTCAGCGTGGGCACACTCTTGGAGTTGGACAGGTGCCTGTGGTGCCCTTTTCCTTCACCGGTTGTGCTGAGAAGTTGGACATGTGTCTGTGGTGCCCTTTTCCTTCACCGGTTTGTGCTGAGGAGTTTGACTTATGTCTGTGGTGCCGTTTTCCCTTTACCAGTTGTCCTGAGGAGTGGGACTTGTGTCTGTGTCTGTGGCGCTGTTTTCCTTTGTCAGTTTGTCCTGAGGAGTGGGACTTGTGTCTGTGGTGCTGTTTTCCCTTTATCAGTTTGTCCTGAGGAGTTGGACTTGTGTCTGTGGTGCCGTTTTCCCCCCCTTACCAGTTTGTCCTGAGGAGTTGGACTTGTGTCTGTGGTGCCATTCTCTATTTACCAGTTTGTCCTGAGGAGTTGGACTTGTGTCTGTGGTGCCGTTTTCACTTTTATCAGTTTGTCTTGATCTCCTACAACTTCACTGTCACTTTGAGCTTGAGATTGCCTTTTTTTAAAGCCCATGTCAGTCATCACTTTAAAGACATCTTGTGACTGTTTTCGATCAATTTTTTTATAACTGTTTTGCTTCAATGTTATTTCGCACCTTTCTATGATACTCAATGGCAGTTGTCTGGTCCATGTGCTTCGTGACTGTATAGAATACATAGTGTAACGTTGAAGACAAAGGGAGACAATGCTTCACTCCATTTGTTTTTGTGACCATTCAGAAGCAAGCTTAGCAACATGATGGAAGTGACCGCTGTTTTGAAACAGCTGGCTTTCGGGTTTGACAGCTTTTACACAACAGAGAAAATCATGTTCAATTTGTTGAAAAGGAAACAAAAAATAGAAGACTATCAGAAAGCAGAAATTCCGGGATCCTTAACACACTCCATGCCAGGAGTTTTTTTTATCCATGCTAATTCCTGAAGACCTGGAGTTTGTATAGGATAGGGAAAAAACATTTTCACAATTATAGATGAGCAGACAGACACTTCAAGTTTGGTGAGTGGATGCAATGCGTATTTGTCTATATGTGAACAAAAAATAAAGTTATTTACTTACCATGTTGGTGGTGTGAACATGGGCTCTCATTTTTTGCCTTTTTCAGCACTTTTTGCATCCATCAGAAATATATATACTAAGTGTTCCTTAGCAGCTCAGAAATGTTCTACATCACATTCTAGCACAGCTGGAGTCACTGAAGACACAGCAGATATAATATTGAATCACAAGCAGGTGATGGAGAATGTGAAAATACAACAGAAATGTCTTTACAGGATGAAAAAACACAAAAAAAAGTTCACTGTGCACAAAACACTGGTGATGCATCACTGGCAGTATTCTTTTCTGGAGTGGAAAAAGCTCATGGCAAGTGACATTGCATCCTGGGCACAGCTTCACACACAGTGGCAAACCATGGACTGCAAGATGCCCCTGCGTCAGAAGATGAAAAAAAAAGCTTCTTCCACCACCACTTCATGGTCTTCCTATTCAGGGGCATGTAGGCCATGAGCTGATCACTCATGTCTATTCCTGCCATGTAGTCCTGTACTGCTGCTGGTTTCTGTCTCTCAGGGTGGTGCCGTGTTGTGAAGCTCATCATGGTGGTTGGCAGCATCACTGTTGTCAGCACATAGACAGGTTTTTTGTCCTGCCACCTCAGCACAGCAACATGACCTGCAGCCATACACACAAAAATGATCATATGAGCTTTTCTTTTCTTTTTTCTTATGTATCTGTGTATCCCATTGTTTGTAATAAACATTCATGTGTATATGGATGCATAGTTTGGTGCTTTTACAAGCTATAAAGTAGAACCAACCTGGATTTTTTTTTTATATAATACCAGCACCATAATACATTAATTACCTAAATTACTTTATTTTAACAGTTTATTCTGTAAATGCACAAATTTGGATTTTTGCACAATAAATATCAGTAAGAATATGCCTGGAAACACAGACATACCCATGCACAAACACACGAACATGTGTAGCTGTTCTCTCTCTCTCTCTTCTCTCTCTCTCTCTCTCTCTCTCTCTCTCTCTCACACACACTCACACACACACCACACACACACACACACACACACACACACACACACACACACACACACCACACACACACACACACACACACATACACACACAATCCACCACACCAAAGTAATGCGCAAATACTCAATCAGTACATATAATCACTCCCCCCTTTTGTTTATCCCTTCCCCCCCCCCCCCCCCCCCCCCCCCCCCCCCCCCCCCCCCCCCCCCCCCCCCCCCCCCCCCCCCCCCCCCCCCCCCCCTCCCTCCCTCACTCTCCTCCCTAGTTGACTGATACATGAATGGATCACTGGAAAAAAAATATGCACTCACTTAGTGTGTAAAACATACACGACACATTTACACATAGCACAATTTATGTAGTAATAATTTTTCTTTACCCACCTCTGTAGAATGCATGGACAACTCAAAGAACTGCAAAGGCTGAGTTTTGAAGGCCAGTCGTTCAATAAAACCTGGTGTGCCTGTGAATGGATGATTGAGAGGAAAATAACTTAAAATTATCAGTCCAATCATCAGTGAAAACAGCCCCAAAATTGTCGACTTCTTCTCCCATTTTAGCGTCTGTTTCCGAATCAAACACTTGTTGTTGAGGCCCATGTGCTGGCACAGTTTTGTCTGCTTCTTCGCCACTATCAGTGACCACTTCAGTGTCGGAATCCATGTCTGTCCGTATCAGAAGAAATCGCTGATGACTTCGTCGACATCTGACCCAACAATCTGGATCATTTCCAGTGCGTCTTCAATGCTAAGTAAACAATTCACTAGCCCTACAGTGTTGAACGCTTTGTTGCCACGCCATCTTTTCAATCATGGAGAAGAGCTGACCAGTGGTACCCTTCATTCTCGTCGGCTAGTGAGCGAGCCACGCTATACACATGGCGCAAGTGAATGGAAAGTTGTTAGGGGGTAACTAAGTAACCATCTCCATTCTTGAGTTTCGTACCCAATACATCACTTGGACAGTGAATTTTCAAAATCCAAATCCGCATATGCAGACATGGGTAGTGAACGCTTCATCGTATGATGTCAGCATTTGCGGACATTGGTAGTGAGTGAGTTAATAGCAGATCTGTGCGTCTTTTTCAAATTCTGTGCATGATAGATGTGTAGTTCTAGGTCAAGAGAGACAATAATTGACAGTCTGTCAGTGTATTCCATATTGTACTCCATATTTTTCGTGCTGGTTTCCCTGACTAAGCAGTTGTCATCAGCAGGGGGCATAACTGGTGTTCTTCTGCATAAGCGGGATCTGAAACAGACACCACAGAAAACACTGTGCGATACAGTCACAGTTTGCAGTATCTCCTTGGGGTGGGTGCCTCATTATTGCCGGGACTAGAGAGCAGAGACTGCAACTGGTTGTGTTTGGAGAAGTGGACCTGTCCCCCCCTCCCCACAGTGGAATGAACGGCATTTCTAATGACACTGAGGGGTGCGCAGAACATGTGAAACTGTCCGAAAGGTGAAAGCAGGGTTTACAGTTGTGTATGATAATGATAACAACATAATTATTGATGTCATATTTGGGGGTTAAGCGCCTTGCCAAAAAGTCAGGTTTGGCTGACTGTCGGCACTCTTGTGTACACAACGGGCTGCCTCTGGGTAGTGCCGACTGAAGAGCTGCCTTGCCGGTGCTCTATTCAGTGTTTCCCATGTCATCCAGTCAGTACCCCCTTGTTCACATCAGTGTCCTCTACTTCATTACTTCCTTCAATTTTCAGGCAGGGTGCATGCGATGTGTAAAAATGTCACTCAGCCATACCAAAGGTCTAAAAAGGCTTATCTTCCAAAGTTGGTGATGGGATTTTCGTGTGTGCAAGATTGTATGCATGGGTTCACACATGGAACTCAAGTTTTATAGTCTCATTCGAAAAGACTATGGGGAAATGGAGTCAGAGCCAACTTTAACTCCAAGGGAAAAATCCCCATGTACGAGAAACAGCTTGGTGGAGATTTGAAAACACAACCCAGGATCACCAAGATTAGGAGTCCGGTTGCTGTTACTAGCTGAGCTATTCTGGCCCCCAGTTTAATGCAAAAGCGATTGTTTTAGTGTGGCTTTGAGAGACTGACCTCCTTTCAGCGTTGCAGGGTGAGATAATCAAGGATGCCAATTTACCGTCGGAGTTTCCTAGGGAACTGCTGTCTAGGGTCAGAGCCAACCAGGTGTGAGTTTCCAATCACTTGAAGGGTCAGAGGGTCTGGCGGAATCTCCGCGTCAGCCTGTGGTGTTGAGGTA
>JADBJO010017739.1:20000-36892 GCA_016801955.1 Conus betulinus | reverse complement strand
TCTTCTACCATGGCAAGGCCATACTTGTGACATTATTTCACCGACCTCAGTTTTGCTGAAGTCCTTCTCAAGAATGGCCTGACCGTAGTTGGCACAGTTAGAGGGAACAAACGCTTCCTTCCTGATTCATTCAAGTCCGCAAAGAAAGCTCCTCTGCATCAGAGTGAGTTTGCATTCAACGGGAGATGCCACTCTGGTCAAGTACCAAAGCAAAAAAAAAAGAAGAGTGTAGTTGTTCTCAGCACGATGCACCCCACTGGCATTGTTGAAGACATAGAGACAAAACTCAAGAAGAAGCCGAAATGGTGCTCTTCTACAATTCCACCAGGGTGCTGTAGACACACTGGACAAGATGGCCCATGCCTATACTGTCAGGCGTAAAACACAGCGGTGGCCCATGGTCCTCTTCTGCAACCTCGTTGACCTGGCCACAATTGCTGCTCGCTGTGTTTGGACCATGAGGTTTCCACAGGACCCTCTGTCAAAGAGAGATAACCGCACATCCTTCCTTCTGAACGTTAGTGAGCATCTGATGTACGCCCAGATCAAACGTCGGATGGAAAATGTGGGGATGTCAAAGAAGCCTTCTCCAGGCAGCAACTCAGGCGAAACGTGGCACCATGAAACGTGGCACCATCGCTTGCCTGCAGACAACCAGCTTCACAATGCATATTGTTAGGGTGCAAATAGTTTAGATTCAATTCGATAATTCAATTTCGATAAGTTGCTGCAGCCATTGCTAGCCATAGACCCAATGGATATTCATAACTAGTCCCCTATAACACACACAGCGTAATAGAGCGCTAGATCTGTGTGTTGCTATGCTGCATCCTGAAACTCGGCAGCAGTTCATGCAACTAACTTCACAACACGAAAAGTATTAAAAAACGGGCAGGATTTCTTAAATGTTTCAAAAGTGTACACAAATAAATAATAACAAGGATGCAACATGGGTTGATCAAATTACTTACCCCAATACACCCAAAGCAGCGCGAAGTTCTCGTTCTGCTTCTTCCACCATGGATGCTTGTGATGCCATGCTTGTTTCAAGATGCACTGGTGACGGCTGAAATTCAGCCCTACGCCCTATCGCTCGCTTGCCTGCTCTGCAACCCTGTGGGTCTGACAGGCCCACGCTGGGATTATTAAGGGGTAAACAGCCCATTGCTTCTTTGGCGGTATGTGGGTCTGAGAGGCCCACCTTGGGATGAATCTTCGAGTCAGAAGCTCGGTGCGGCGAAGGTTAAATAGACAGGGTTTTTCAAAAGAAAAAAAACATTGTTATGTTGGATGGTCTTGATAGACGTAAGATTTCTCAATAAAAAAAAATAGACACTGTTTTATGTACTCTGAATTATTTTGAAACAAGTAGTTGTCTTACACTTTTTTTTTTTCTTTTGATGACTTGTGAGTTGACTTCAACATGGTGACAACCTGATATGGCCCTTTGCCTCACCTTACGTTACCCTCCCCTCTCCCTGTTTTTGCCATTATACATCATCACCACCACCCTACCATCCATTGTCTCCTGCCCTTCCCCACCCTACTTTTCTCCTGTCTTATCCTTCATATCCCTCTCTTTAATCCTACCTCTTTATCTCCTCCTCTTCCACCTCCAGCACCCCACGAACTACGATAATGACAGCTGCCTTTGAACATATGCGACTGGTCTCATCACGCTTATTTCTCTTCGACCAGCTTCGAATCCCGACATGACTTCGCTTCGCAATATTGTTGCGTGTAAAAAGCGATCGTCTAACACACAAGAAATTGCACTTTTTTTGTGCCCAAAACGCTAATAAGTTACCATATTAAGTCTGAGATCAGACGAAAACTGCAGATTTGGTAAAGTACAAGAACACAGACACACAGAAGACATTTTTATATCTTGGATGTTAAAATGGGTCAGTGTCATTTGATGAAGTGTGTTGTTTGTGATGTGGGCTACACATTAAGTGTTGGGTTCTTGGGTTCACTCTTCTCCCCACACCTGTGTGGTCACAGAGCACGGGCGGTTCGCGTGTGCCGGGTGGCGGGTGTTTAAACTGGATCCTTCTCGATCCAAAGGGGCCCATAAAGGGCCTGCACTCGTCACCTACGAAGGCGGCATTTACCGATTACCCGGATAAGTTCCCTTGGGACGTGGATCTTGTCTTCAAGGTGAAGTGTGAGCGTTCAAGCTGTGCATACGTCTGTCTGTCAGTCTGTCCGTTTGTCTGTGTGTTCGTGTTACTGAATGTGTGTGTGTGTAAGAAAGAGAGAGACGGGGGGCTACGTTGGCTGTTTTTTGTTTTTTTTTTTCGGATGGACATCCTAGCTACGACTTTGAGACTGAATTCTATGACAGAAAAAAGAAAGGCGGGTTGTGGAACGGTTGAAGGAGGTATTGAGGGGGATGCTGGAGGAAGGGGATGAAGGATGTGAGAGCTAGTAGGGAACCTGCACGATAACTTGGGGTGCCACGCGCAAAAAGCCAGCCAGCTGAGTCTGTCTCACAGAGGGGTGTGATTTATCTGACTGATTTGTCGCGTGTCTGTATGAAGTAAACCTAGCTCTAGCTGAACAAGGGCAACTGCTCTAATTCAGAGTTTTCACGCTCACACAGTTCTTTTTCTGGCCTCAAGCATCTACCGAGTTTGTGTGCGCACGTAAGTGCCGACTGATGCAGGCAGTTGTGCTGCGCCATCTTGTTATAACAAAAAATCCTGTTGTATACAAAAAAAATTTGAAAGGTTATTGATAGCGCACCACAAAAAAAATGTAGACAAACGAATCACAGGACAAAACACGAAACGTTTCGACCTTTTAGGTCTCTGTTAGGCAAGATACACAAAACTCAGGACAACGAAACTGAACGAGCAATTACTTATCTTCATCCAGTTCTAGCGCAAGATAGGCGTTGAATGAAAACGAGGCTGTCAGGAAGGAGACCTAATATAGAGACTGCTCTAAGGAACGGCACACAAATATAGAGGATGCACGTGGTATTATCACCTGTCATTTGTAAAGCGTTTTCAGAGTGGTAAGGATCCTGCCACCTGTCAGTTATAAAAAATTTCCAGAGTGGTAAAGATCTTGCCACCTGTCATGTGTAAAGAGTATTCAGAGTGATGGAAGATCTGGCTGAAAAACGAAGAAAGAAGAAGAGAAATAGCAAGGTTTATACTCTTGATTAGGTGAAAGCAGAAAAAAAATGTGGGAGTGGTGAGAGTGTAAATGCACATTTGAAAGCAGCACAGAAAAGAGAGAGAGAGAGATTGAGTAGGTTTTGGTTGTTTGTATGTGTACACGTGTGTGTAAATGAATCAACTCACGAGAATAAGTGAAATAGTGTGTGTGTGCGTGCGTGCGTGCGTGCGTGTGTGCGCGCGCGCGCGCGCGTATGTGTGTGTGTATGTTTGTGTGTGTTTGTGTGTGTGTGTGCATTTACGCATGTGGGTGCATTTGTGCGTTTAAGTGTGGGAGGAGGGGCGGAGAGGGCGACTGGGTGGAGGGGGCATGTGTGGGGGCTGGATGGATGTTGTGTTTTCGTCGTGTGTATATTGATGTGTTCGTGTTTGTAGAAAAGGAATGCAACCTAGCTAAAGTATAAAGGAGTAAAGGAAGACTACTAGACCTCCAAAAGAATAGAACAAACAAGTTAAGAAAAGAAAAAAAAAAAAACAACAATAAACAGTGCTATTTGACTTACTGCTTTTCTGGAGACAGGACATGCTAGTAAAAACAAACGCAAAATGAAACCAACTAAACTTGCAAACAATGGACAAAATAACAACATATCCCTGACAACAACAACAACAACAACAGTTTCAACAATAGTGATTATAATAATAAAAAGCAATAATAATGATAATGATACAAGTGATCATAATGATAGCAATAGTAATGATGATGATGATGATCATAATAACGATACTACTACTACTACTACTACTACTATACTACTACTACTACTACTACTACT
The DNA here is from genome assembly GCA_016801955.1 of Conus betulinus. Taxonomy (NCBI): domain Eukaryota; kingdom Metazoa; phylum Mollusca; class Gastropoda; order Neogastropoda; family Conidae; genus Conus; species Conus betulinus. The sequence continues at coordinate 32,928 of JADBJO010017739.1, read as the reverse complement.
AATAACATTGATAAAACGGGGTGTAGATATAGAAACGCTGCAGGGTGCCGGTGGGAAGTGCGTGTGTCAGTACTGTAGGGGTGTGTCCTATTCACAAAGGGAATGCAAACTGAAAGAGGCGTGTCTCTGTCCTGTCAGAAAGGGGAGGGGGGTAGAGGTGGACGAGGAGCTGGCCACCCTCCTCTCCTCCATCTACCTGTCAGACTGTTTCTCCTTCAAGCCTGCCTCGGGACACCCCGTCACCCGCCGGGTAAGACATGTACCCGTTTTGTTGTTGTTGTTGTTGTTTGTCTTTCTTTCATGGTGCTATGTTTACCATGCGTGTATATTCTTATTCCTGTCTGACGGAGCGAAGACGGGGTCTGGGTTCTATGTTCTTCTTTCTCTCTGACAGAACGTAGCTAGTGTCATGTTACCCGTGTCCTCCAGTCTGTTTTCTTGACGAGATCATTATGTTCTAGTTTTTTTTTTTGTCCATACGTCTTTGTTTTCTGGATACACAGTCTATCGGAGGCCAGCTGTAAAGGTCTCTGATACAGAACTGTTACATCAGAAATTAATCACTTTGAAACCTTCATGGATGGAAACATTTTAGCAGTCTTTGCCATTTTCAGTGCCTCTTGATTTTTGTATTTCTCATCAACATCATTCTGCAAAATACGAACGTCAGGTAACCACACCACCATCACCCGCAAACAAACAAACGAACAAAAAAAGACAGAAAAAAAGGACAGAAGCGAAAGAGATTTCCATTCAAAATTGCCACCATTGTTGTCTTGCGTGATACGAATGGCGTACCTTTGTTCTCCGTGATGTAAATGCAGGAGGGCGACACCGATGATCACTACGGTTTGGTTTGTCTCTTCTGTTGATATAAAGTAACTTTGAAAGGCTATTTCATCGTCTTGATTTCAACCATTTTCTGTATCAGAATTGCGTGCTATTTCGTGATTAGAAAGAAAACCCACTCTGTATGGACTTCAATGGGTAATATCTCATAACTGCATTACATTTCATGGTTAGGATCTACACAGAGACAGTAGCAGGAGAGACATACAGGTTCCCCATTGCACGTCCAACATATTTAGGACAGCTGAAGGTTGGTGTGTGTTGGGGGAGTTTATTTCCGGATCTCTAAATGCTGTTTGTTTGCAAACTCAGCTCATGCTTAATTTCAACATACCTGCGAGAACTTGTCATTTTTTTTTTTTTTTGGTTACACGACTCAGAAGGTGACAAGCGGAAATCTTTTAAAGGTAGAGAGACGACGAAAAGACTGACGCACTGATACGGAGACCTGTAGAAGGACTGGCCCTCAGCGGAAGAAGGCTCAGCTGTTCTACAGTCAATATCATTAACCAATGGGACTAGAGTTTTTATCCTGATAATCAGAACGCAGCTTTGTATAGATGCGGAATGACGCTCTAACGCCTGTTACTGCAATCATAACACGTTCAGTGTAGGTTCAGTATTTTTCTATTTTGTCCTGACCATTGCTTACACTTCCACAGAAATAACACAATAGAAAGAGTACCGTTTACTATTATTTTATTGGTGCGCTTGCCTATAAAGTAATGTTTTACCCTTACAAATAGGCCTACTCGACTCCATATCCAATCTTCATGACCGGAAATGAATTTCCCCAACATCTGTGGAAACATCTCTGTCTGCAAGTTCATAAACATCTGTGTGGAAACATCTCTGTCTGCAAGTTCATAAACGGCCCAGTGAAGCATGCTTTGGCAATCCTCTCAACGATGCTTTCTGTTTGGAGTCAGGTAAAGCAGAGACCACCAGAGGAACGGCCGCCTGCAAGGCCTGCTATGCTGCCATAGCAATCTAAAGCTCCAGGAAAAATGTTTATAGCTAATGACGATCGCAGTTCGCTCTGTGCGTGATCTCACATCATATGTATCACGTCACAATTCTGTGAAGTATTATGACAAACTCAGTATAGCAAACAAAAGCTCTGCGCCAAGTCAAAACATAATTTAAAAACGTGTTTCTGTGAGCATTTGCCACAATAAATGCATGGCTGAATTCCTAACGCAAATCGTAGATTTTATTGTACGCACTTTGGGTTTCTGTACAATCAGAATGTATTAAGCTAACATGCTGCCCTAACGTTCACGGCATGTGAAAGGTATTCACGTAGGTGTGATGTTCCCGTGCAGAATGAAGTCTGTCCGTATTTCATAACAGTGCATGTCGGATTGATCCGGTGCCTTTCTGATGGATAGCTCTTCTGTTTAGCTCCTTGAAATGTGTTACTTGAGGACTGTGTGTGTGTGTGTGTGTGTGTGTGTGTGTGCGTGTGTGTGTGTGTAGGCGCAGAACCCTTCCAACTATTGGACAAGATGGAAGCAGAAGGGCAACTTCCGGAACCCATCTACACGGTCAAGTAAAGAGCCCGGATGAACCACGTGATTTTCTGGGATCCTAAGCATGGCTTACGGTCGTGGGAAAAAAAAGCAGTGGCGTCGTCGGTTCTCTTCACGACTGTGTGTCCTGGATCCTCTGGAAAGTCTGGTTTTACATACATGCTTCTGCACTCATCTGCTTCCCCTCACAACGAACCAGCACATTATTGAGCTGATAGATAATGCTCTTATTTTGGTATGTACAAATAATGTATAATACGGCCTTGGTTTCCGTATACTATTTCAGGACTTATTCCAGGGTGTCTCAAAAGTTTGATTACTGTGCTTTCCCACGTTTCCTTCCGTCTATGTTGGCAATCAAGAAATCAAATCATTGAAACGGTTTTATTTACAGCAATAACGAATTGTAATGTCTGTTCTTGTTTTGTTCATAAAGTAAAGATGAGGACAATGTCTGAACCATTTACTATTTGAACAACGTATTGGCTTTTTATCTAGGGTCAATGTTGTATTCAAAAGTGCGAAATTTAATTAGTATGCAGTTATGCATCGAAGTATTTTACTGTTGGCCTCTTGGTTTTTGGTCATCACATAAGTGCGTAACAAAACGCTAAACTTATCAGCATACTACGTCATGTTACTGTGGTTCAGCTGTTCTTCCATTATGATAAAAATAATGTTATTACGTTATGTATGGGTTTGGTTGCATGCTTGTTTGTGTTTTAAAAGTTGCTTACAATACAAAGCAGAACAAAGTATTTTTGTTGACTCTTGCATTATGCAAAGCTATTGTAATATTTGCTGTGTGGCCGTATGCAGGTGTATATTTAGAGGAATGACGCGCCAGATTTTTTTTTTTTCTTTTTCTTTTCTTTTTTTTTTTTCGTGATCTGGCGGCAGGGTCGTGAGTGAACATTGTACGCATTGTCTCGGACGAGCATTAGCAGTCCATGTGCCAATATGTTTTTTTTTTCCCGTATTATTTAAATCTTTTTCCTTTTTCTTCTTTTTTTTTTTTTTTACCTTCCTCTCCTCCCCCCTCCCCCCTCCCCCCCCCCCCCCCACCCCCCTTCCCGAGATGTTAAAATCATGGGGAATGCCTGGCGCTCCCAACACAGCAAAGAGTTATCTCCCATAAGGACGTCAGTTCTTTAGCTACCATAATATGTCATTTGGTCTTGTGGCTTTTTTTTTCCAGGATCAGTTTTTCTTTCTTTCTTTCTTTCTTTTGTTTGTTTGATTATCTGATCTGTTCAGGATCTGACGTTATTTCCTGTCTGAGTTTGACAGCCCTGAAAAGTCTGTGTGGACAGCTGGGCCATAATAATGAAATGTTGGTGACGTCAATGCCGAGTTCCTATGTGTAGGGAGATAAGACCTCGCCATGTGTGGGAGAGATGTCATGTAGCAACATTGTTAAAGGGTGAGTGATAGAAATTGCATGTTTGTTTCCTCAAATGTGTATGGCCATTTTTTTCTTCTTTATAAGTGAATATAAGAAATTGCATGTTTGTTTCCTCAAATGTGTATGGCCTTTTATTCTTTTTAATAGGTGAATTATGTTTTGTTTGCTCAAATGTGTAAGACCTTTTCATCTTATTAATGAGTGAATAATAGAAATTGCATGATTGTTTCTTGAAACGTGTATGGCCTATTTCTTTTTTATTGGGTGAATAATAGAAATTGTATGTTTGTTTCCTCAAATGTGTATGGCCATTTTTTAAAATGTCTTCTTGTTTCCTGGCTTTCACATGGATCAGTCAGTATTCATAATTTATTGTCTGAAATGTTCTTGATATAGATGGAGAATTGTACGCACAGGCTGTCTCCCTTTGTTTGATGTTGGAGGTTGGGTTACCTGTCGAATTTCATGGTATTAGTTCGGAAATAAATTGTGCAACTATCTGTACGTATATGTTTGTGTGTTGATGAAATTTACAGTCACTCAGTGCCAAAAGATACGAGTATTTACACACACAGAGACACACAGACAGACTCACACACACACACACACACACACACACACACACACACACACACACACACACACACACATCCACCTGCTCCATGTGTGTGTGTGTGTGTGTGTGTGTGTGTGTGTGTGTGTGTGTGTGTGAGTGAGAGAGAGAGAGAGAGAGATCCCGAGAGAGACACAGAGCGAGTGAGAGAGAATTTATAATGTATTGCGAACAGCTTGGTTTCATTCCATCTTTGCTGTCGATCAACTGTTAAAAACTCAACGCAGAGTCTGCCCCCTCCTCTCTCTCTCTCTCTCTCTCTCTCTCTCTCTCTCTCACACACACACACACACACACACACACACACACACACACACACACACACACACACACACACACACGTACACACCTAATTCAATTGCCAGAGACAGAGACACAGTTCTGTGCGTAAAAAAAAAAAAAAAAAAAAAGTCGGCTTTTCAATTCCTTTGCTTCTGCCAAATATAAAAGACATCATGATAAACGCGTGGAAAAAAATCAGATTCTACATCCACATTTTTGAAGCATTCACAGATCTTACTCTTCACATGACACAAAAAGTCCACAGAAACCTTCCACGTGTTATAACTTTTAACAAGCACGGTAGTTAAATTTCAATTGCTTAAAAAATCACTGATTTTATTTCAGATCGATGTTGGCTCTATCATAAACTCATTATTGCATGTACTGCATGTACCGTTGCAACTGAAATGAGAAAAAAAAAAGTTTGAAAAAATCGACTGGCTACATTGTTTATCTCGTTTGCTGCCGTTTGGAACAATTACAAACACCCAGCAGTATTTGCAAACACACATTTTCCCTTGTTAAAAAAAAAAAAAAAAAACAACAACAGCAAAAAAAAAAACTCCTCTGTGTCGTATCAATCCCGGCTGTAGGTGGCCATAGTGGAGCCGGAGCGACCCGGAATTTTTAATCCGTCATACTGCCGTTGGCGCAAACCGTCCATTTTACGGCTCTGGTAAGGGAAAGAAACTGCACTCTTGCTTTTTCATTCAGGTATTTTTCTCTTGGCAACATGGACGACGAGAAACTCATGTAACAACAACAAGACGTTCTTCAGGTGAAAAATGCCCGACAGAAATTTGTTGAATTTTTTTTTTAAAAGGTCACATGCACAGAGTTCAAGATGGTCGAAAGAACGAGGTGTCATTTCCAGGTACTTATGACATTTCTCAGGTTCTCTGCGCAGATGGGGCATCAGATGGTGATATTTCCATGGATGTGTTACAACCTGTTTAATGTGTGAAACGGCTTACACTTCCTCTTCTTTTCCACCACCACCACCACCACCACCACAGCAACAACAACCTTTTCTACCTCGTCCACGCCATTCTGAAAGGGACGGCTACCAGCTACAGCATGGATTATCTAGGGACACTTTCACGGATCCGTTCTGCCGGGCGGGATACAGCCGTCAAAACCACAGCCTACTGTGGGCCAGCCCCTTATCTTGGTGGGGGGGGGGGGGGGGGGGGGGGGGGGATTAGCTGGGCAGAGGGAGGGGGGTGCGGGAGAAGGGAGGAGAGGGGGGAATCGTGCTTCTCATGAGGTCTCTTCATGAGTTTGTAGCCTGCACATTCAAACGGAAGAGAACATAACTGATAAATTTTAGAGTGAACAGTGATAAAATTAAAATTTCTATACTATTGTGCAATGGCCTACACTTATGGGTATTTGTAATTGTTATGGGCGGGGTAGATGTGTGGATGCTTTAGCTGGTAGATGATATTAATATTCTATAAGCACCCGCACACCTGAGGATGAAGGCGAGGGGTTGACCTCCAAGTTTCTGCTGGCCTACCCCTGCCCACTTGTTGGTCCCTGGAGTCTCAGCCGGGTGCCGGTTTCCCGTCGGGGCCGCGCTTCGCCCCCCACTCAGCCTCTCAGGTTGTCGTCGGCGCGGACGGACGTCCGCCAGGGATGTCCCCTCTTCGGCTCCCTCGCTGGAGCCTCGGCAGTACATTGGGCCTATTAGACTTTGCCCAAGTCTCTGGTCACTCCGCCCCACTGGATCGTCCTGTGGGGTCTCCTATGTACTGCCGACACACCAACACTTCGCCGTGGGTCACACCTGACTGGGAGTGTGTCACGCACAGGAATCTCAGGGCACTGCCGCCGACTCCTCTCTCACACCTGACACCCAAAGTTCCCTCACCGGAGATTCACGGAAGTCACACGGACGACGGGAATCTAGGAACGCTTGGTGACAGTCTCCAAAATCCCTACTGGTTGCATGTCCCAGACAAACACTGCAAGTAGGGCAGACCCAAACCTTCACGAGATTTGGGGGTTGGCCTTTCCCCCCGTCGGATCTCGTCACAGTCACAGACACCTGTGTTCCCTGTCTCAGAGAGCTGCTGCAATTCTGCACTATGGGTCTCGCTCTCGTGGTCTCCTTGTGAGTCCACAGAGTTCACACTTCTCCTGAGTCTCAGGCCTCTCCTTGGTGTTGTACGTTGCTTGAGAGCGGTGAACGAGAGCCCGTTGTCTCTCTTCTCGCTAACTTATAACATGTCATATATCACACACACTCGGGGGACACACCCCCTCAGCTTCATACATAGTAGCTCCACTGGCCAGCACATCTCTGTCCAATACCCTGTCTCAACCAACCAACATCCAGCCAGCCCCCCCCCCCCCCCCCTACTCATACACAGGCACACATTTCGTATGTAGCTCTAAGTGAAGCCACCAGGCTAATCACCCCTTCAGATTTAAGGAAGGCACTGGCATCCGACCGAATGGAGTTAACTGGGGAGGATAAACGGGGGAAGTTCTACCCTAGTCTTAATTAGGGACAGTCAATGACCGTTCCAGACCCCTACTCCAAAACCCCCCCCGGACCCCACTGGATCCCCAAGACCCATGGGGCGAGAAAGGCGGATATACGGGACAGGGGAGAGAACTCTAACCCACGGACCAGGAAGGGTCAAACAGCGTCTAGGGTTGCCTGCCCCTTTGACAGTCGGGCTGACACGATCTCTCCAACCGGCCAACACAAACACGCCAGCCCATCGGAGGGTCGAGTCCTCTGTGATCCCCAACTCAAAGGCTGGCCCCCGACCTATGTCCAGACAAGCCCCGTTTGTTCTCCAAGGGGTAGGGGGCCCAGCCCCAGCCCCCCCTCCCCCCCCCCCCCCCCCCCCCCCCCCCCCCCCCCAACAAGCGCTTATTCATGTGCCCATATGGTCAGCGGCAGAGTACCAGCCCCCTGACAGTGCACCCTGATCGGCGGTCGCTGATCATGACAGTAATACTCTCTCCTTTTTGTCGAGGTTTGTATGACGTTGAGAGAAAAGTGTGAGCTGCAGGGGCCGCCCACGAGGGATGCAGGCTGTCTCAGGCGCCAACCATTGGTCCTGTCTGCTGTTCAACGTCCCTTGCAGGCCCCTATAAATGCATGCGCGCGTAGTCACTCGGCGCTTTAGTAATATGAGAAAGGAACATGTAACAGAGAAAAGTTAGAAGCAATGGGACAATCATTGAGTAGGCCATTACACAATAGTGTAGTAATTTTAATTTTCAGGACATTTCACTCTAAAATTTAACAATTTCTACACCATTTCAGTATAATGGCCTCCACTTTTGAGTGACTGATAGTCGCATAGATTCCATGAGAGACAGAGAGAGAGACAGAGAGAGAGAGACAGAGAGAGAGAGAGAGAGAGAGAGAGAGAGAGAGAGAGAAATGCAAAAGACTGAAAGTACAGTATGTCTACCGAAGGCATCAAACCATTAGTTCATGTATATAGAGACTTTATATACAGATTATGTACACAAAGGCAGAGCAAAATGGTAAAGGACATGCATAGATGAGCGCATGAATATGTACACGGACAATTCCTTTCCCTATCCCGAAAGCTTATTGTCTGTACTTGTAATGTACGTAGTTCCGTATGTACAAGGCCTTGTGAGTCTATGCATGCATGCAAGCAGGTCACACAAGGTCACATTCCTGACATTATCCTGATTCTTAAAGAGGTAGCACTGCGTCCTGTATCACAAGAGATTCCGCGCGAGCCACTGCCTCACGTGGCAGAATAGGCAGGTAATGTCTGTGGGGTGTGTCCCCTCGACCAGTCAGCAGTGTTCATGATGGTCTGTAATGGCACCTCCTGTAACAATGCACAGCTAGTGGCTGTAGCACGTGTTGACCCCGGCGACACGGTCCCACGGTCCCACATATGTAACGGGGCACAGTCTCTATCGCTATCGATGGAGAACAACACTAGATCATTGACCTCCTGGCTGTGAATGCTGAGAGCATGAACTCCACCTTATACGTTGACTTAACAAAGGGTACATCCTCTGCTGGGGTGCCACTGGGCCACATGCAATAACCCCCCCCCCCCCCCCCCCCCATGTCTCAGGTGGGTAACACTTTGACAGGTGGGGGCCTCTTGTTCAACACCCTTTAATAACTCTACACACAGCAGGGTGTCTACCAATGGGATCACTGCGACTCTAACACACTATAAATCGCGGATCTATGCACATTGAGGGTCCTCCATGAGAGACCATTATCAAAGAGATGTTGAAGGTACTCTAACATCTTTTCTACAGAAACGGTAGCTGGGTCCAAAGACTTGTTGGTACAGAAGCCCAACCACTCTCGCCACACAGCCTGGTACTGCCGCCGTGTACTTGCCCGCCAGCTCCCTTCCAGAACTTCAAAGGTAGCCGTCGGACGTTGAGCCCCGTGGCCGACGGCATACGGGGCCACACTGTCAGCCGAGGGCCTCCAGGTTCCCCACAGGTCGGCCCGTCGTGGTGTCCATCAGGAGGTCCGGGGACAGCGGGATCCTGGGGGGCGTGTCGTACAGCATGTCCATGAGCGTTGGTGTCCAGGGGGCGTCGCTCCAGCAGGGGGCCACCAGTAGCATTCTGGAGCTGGTCCCCTTCAGTTTGTTTACCACCGTCGGCACCAGTGTGGGTGGCGGGAAGGCGTAGAGGAGAGGAAAGGTCCAGGTCTGGCTGGCAGCGTACACTGCATAGGCGTGACGGGTCGCCCCTCTGGAGGCACATGTACCTCCTCACCTGCCTCGTCTCCGGCGAAACAAACAGGTCGATCTGGGGTCAGCCGAAGTGGCGAAGATGTCCTGAGCAATCGGAGGGGATAGTGTGCCACTCCGTCTCCTTGCTCCGGGAGAGAGAGTCGTCGAGATGGTGTTGCCCTTCCCCCTCACGCACACCGGTATCATGTGATCCCGTGACTCTGGCACCACAACAGGAGGCGACAAGCTAGACGAGACAGACTGAGGGATTTCAAAACCCCCCCCCCCCCCCCCACACACACACACACACACACACACACACCTCCTTTGCAATGTATGCCACAGCTGTCCTGTTGTTTATCTGGGTGCAGACTGACTGCCCTGCTACTGTGGCCTGAAATGATCTCAGGGCATTCCACACTGCCTGTAGCTCTAGGTGTTTTATATGTTGCTTGCATTCCTGTTTCGCCCACACGCTGCTTGCTGCCAGAGACTGAAGGCTGCCTCCCCATCCCGAACTGGACGCTTCTGTTGCCATTATTATCTGTGGGGATGGTCGAAGAATTCGGATGGGATGGGGCGAATGCCTTCCAATAGTACAGATTGTCCCTTGCTTCTCGGTGCAGTCGTACCCGTTTGAAGAGATACACTGGTCTCTTGTAGACTGCATGTAGGGCGGATTTGCAATTCGCGAGAATGCAGTCTGGCTAGGGGCGCACCTTGGGAGGCGAATGTGGTCTTGCCTAGGAAAGCCAGCAGCTGCCTCGCAAGAACCACTGGGCGTAGGCACAGTTTTTCTGCTAGTAACTGGATCTCTGCACTTTGTCTTGTGGCAGGGTCACAGTCTTAAGGCGAGTGTTCCACTGCAGACCAAGGTACAGAAACTGTTGGCGGGGGGTAGGGTCTGACTTCTCTATGTTGAGGAAAAAGCCCAGGTCTGCCAACAGCGAAGTGGACAAGCGCAGGTAGTTGCTAGCCTGGGACCTGGACGAGGCTAGGATGAGGATGTCGTCCAGGTAGAAGACTATCCTGACTCCTTGGGCAAGCAGGTACTGGGTGACCGACTTTGTCACCCTGGTGAGGCAGTATGGGCTGGATGACAGGCGGAAGGGAGGGCCGTGAATTGGTACGCCCGACCTTTCCACACAAAGTGAAGGACCCTTCTGTGCCTCCTGTGCACCGAAACGTGGAAGTAGGCGTCCTTCATGTCCAGACAGACAGTAAGTCGTCCTGTTGGATGACCAGATGTATGTCCTTCAGAGTGGTCATGGAGAAACTGCGGGTCCTGATGAACTTGTTGAGGGGCTTCAGGTCGATGATAGGCCGAAGTTTTACCCCTTCTTGGGTATGAGGAACATCCTGCTGTAGAAACCGACGCTCCTTCCCACCCCCTCGATCGCCCCTTTCAAAGCAGATCTGACACATCTGCGTCCATTAGGATCGAATAGGCAAGGGCAAAGGTCTGGTCTCCATGCATCTGGCCTCCCTGGGTGACATAAGGGAGGCTTTGGAGGCTAACTCCAGCTGGTATCCGCTGACTGTCTGGAGTACATAGGAGCTGTGTGTGAGGGTGGCCCATGCTGTCATGTGTCTAGGACAGGCACCCTGCCACCACGCTCATGGTGCAGTCAAGCTGATTGGTTCGTCTTCTTTTGGAAGGGGGGTTTGAAGGCTCCCCCTCTGCACTTTCCCTGGTAGCGCTTTTCTGTGCCACCCCCAAAGCGCTGGCCTCGGAAAGGTGCTTGTGTTCTGGCTGAAAGGACTGGGGCTGCCTTTCTTCATGGGGAAGGCCTCTCTTCCATAAATGGGACTTGTCCTGCCAACAGGAGGGATGGACATCGAGCCTTGGCAGGTGGCAGTGGGGTGAAGGGACCCGGAACACCCCCAGCTGACTCCTGACGTTTTTCTTGAGGCTCTCAATCCTGGCATCTATATTCCCCGTCGAATAAACGGGAAGGCCTAAGACCTGATGCCACTGACAGATTCTCGCCTCTGCTGGCTTACAATGGTGTCCAGGCACAGCTGCCAGCGATCCCTACATGTGGCGTTGCTCTCAGCAGCCAGCAATCTGAGGACATGGCCCAGGGGTGTGGCCACATCGTCACTCAGTTTCCGCTTCAGATCGATGGGGGATCCAGAGATGATCATGGATGGCTTACAGGGGTGAGGAGAGGGTAGAGCAGTCACTACCTCACTGAGCTTGGACATGGTTGTACACAGGGCGTGTGCAGCAGCTCCCAAACGAGACTGTAGTTCGGCGAGAAGGCTGTCTTCATTTCAGTCTGTCTGCCCAGGGGAAAGGGTGAGATCACAGGACTGGGCTCTAAAGATGGCTGCCTTACTGTTCCGAGTGGATAGTTTTGTTTGACTTCCATTACTCCAGTCCTTCGTAGCAGCGAGGTTCCAAGCGTGTGCGCGAAGCTGTGATGCATGATCTGAGGGTTCCCTACCTGGCTGGGACTGGGAAATGGCCACTCTGGCCCCACTCAGCTGGAACCCTTCCAGGCCAGGAATGTCCACAAAGGGCTCCTTATCACTGATGTCCTCTTCATTCTCACCTGGTCTTCTAGCAGGCCTGTCATCATCTGAAACATCCCCCAGAGAAGACGAGAGGGGGGGTGGCTCTGTTGTTGCATGTACCAGCAGAGGAGGGTGGATAAAAGAAGGGATCAAGGGGCATCGGCAACTGGTCACTGTTATTGTAGGGGGAGGGGTTTAGGCCATGAGCACCACCATACCTGTCAACCCACACAAGCGACGTGGAGGGCTGCGTGAGTGGCTGAGTGGGTGGGACAAAAGAGCTCATTCCCCATGTTTGCTGGCTGGCTGTCGCTCCACCGCCATGATGATAGTTATGGTTGGGCAGGGAGGAGGAAGTGGTGGGGGCAAAGATGGCGACTGGCCATGCAGACCGGTGCAGAATGATGAGGTTGGCGCCAGCTGTGACATCGTTGTTGACTGTCCATACGACGACATCAGAGGCCCAAATGGCGATGATGTCATTGCACCAAGCAGTGAGCAAGCAGCCACATGCTGAGCTGAAGGTGCACTCACACTTGCAGCCCCCAAGAGGGTAGCAGAACCGAGCCCGGGAAACTGCAGTTTGGTCAAAAATCGTTCCTGTTGCATGCTGACAACATTAGAAATGGCTTGTAGTTGCTGACTGTCAAAAACACTCACCGTGCTTACACCTCTATCAGTATGCTTGGCACACACAGTACTGGTGGTCGCATCTGCACCACTGTCACTGTCAAATCAACTCCTGACAACTGATGTTGGTTTTGAAGGCAAGGCGAGGCAAGGTAGGGGCTATTGACATCCAGTTGTGGCACAGTAAAATGAACAGTATGCGCACAATAGAAACGTCCATACCTTACAACAAAGAGGTGACTATGAAAAACCATTAGGAATAGGGACCCAACGATCATCCACTTACCAACAGTAGGACTTGGAAAGAGCACTGCGTATCCACTTTTTTTTTATATCACCAAACGTGAGCAGTCTCTAAATGATGGACTTACTCCAACAATGAGAC
>JADBJO010017739.1:0-15000 GCA_016801955.1 Conus betulinus | reverse complement strand
GGTGGAGTGAGGGAGGGAGTGAGGCTGAGACTGGGTTGGTAACATTCAAAACGCTTTTCGGTGGAGCCTATCCGTGGCAGATGTTCACAAGTAGACAGGTGTTCCATTTTCTTCGCTAGGACTGGAAACGCTTTGTGTAGACGTTAACGGAGCAAAAAAAGTGAGTACGATGTTTTAGAGAAATCGATCAGTTTCAGAAGAGAGAGAGAGAGAGAGAGGGAAGAGAAGAAGATGCAGCAAGTGTACTCCAGGTCACCATGTGTGTGTGTGTGTGTGTGTGTGTGTGTGTGTGTGCGTGTGTGTGTGTGTGTGTGTGTGTGTGTGTGTGTGTGACGTGCATGCGGAATACGCGCACGTACCTCCTATTTCACCACCTCTCATCTTGCTCTCTTTGTAGTTCGACCCTTCACCCTTTTTGTCTCAGTGTGACTAGCCCGTGTAAAAAAAAAAAGTACACTAAAATATGGACACTAATCGTAAAATGGACGGTGAAATATGGAAATTAATCTTTGACGATGCTCTGAAGATTTGCAATAGAAAGAAAACAAGATGAAAAGCTTCTAAACATACTCCCAGTTTATCGTGAATATGCGTGGTGAGAATTCCATAAAGAGGAAAAAAACGTCTTGGGCTGGTGTAACCGTTAGTAATGGCTATTCTGGTAAACATTGGCCATTGTCGTGACCTATAATGAACATACTTACAAGTGTTTAGAAAGATCTGCCAAGAAACTTTCTGAGATGTCCCATATAAAGAAAAACGAAAACCATTAGGGCCATTAGTAACGGTATAATAAGTAAACTTAAACGCCGAGCATAATCTGTGACCCATAATGAACAAATCTACAAATTTTTCAGAAATATCGGCCATGTGTACTTCCTGAGATACTCCATAAAGAAGAAAAAAAATTACAGGGCTGTTACAGCCATTAGTAACAGCTATAACGTAAACTAAAACATCGGGCATCATCCATAACCTATAATGATAATACCTGCTAATTTTCAAAAAAATCCGCCAAATACTTTTCTGAGCTATCCATAAAGAAGAAAAGCGTTACAGGCGGTTACAGCCGTTAGTAACGGTATAACGTAGACTAAAACACCGGGCAATCATCCGTATCCATAGAGAAACATACCTGCTAATGTTCACAAAGATCAGCCAAGTACTTTCTGAGATAATCCATAAAGGGGAAAAAAGTTGCAGGCCTTACAGCGTTAGTAATGGCTATAACGGTAAAATAAAACATCAGGCATCATCCGTGACCCATAATGACAATACTTGCTAATGTTCACTAAGATCGACCAAATACTTTCTGAGATGTTCCATGAAGAGAAGAAAGCGTTACAGGCCGTTACAGCCGTTGTAAAGGTATAACGGTAAACTAAAACATCGGCATTATTGGTGACCCATAATGAACATACCTACACATTTTTCAGAAAGATCGGCAAAGTGCTTTCTGAGATATTCCTAAAGAAGAAAAACCGTTTGACAGGACTCTTACAGGCCTTAGTAACGCTATAACGGGGTAAACTAAACACATCGGGCATTCTCCGTGACCGATATGTGACATACCTGTGCTAATTTTCACAAAGATCGGCCAAGTACTTTCTGAGATATTCCATAAAGAACAAAAAAGCGTTACCGGCCGTTACAGCCTTACTACAACGTGTACCGGTAAACTAAACGGGCATCATCCTCGACCCATAAACGAAGACACCTGCTAATTTGCTCAAGAAAGATCGGACGAGACTTTTTGAATATTCTTACTAAAGAAATTGTGAAACCGTACAGTCTCTTACAGCGTCGTTAGTAACGGCTACAATGTGGAAACTAAACATCGGTCATCAACCGGACCGTAATGAACATACCTGCTAATTTTCACAAGATCGGCCAAGAACTTTCTGAGTATTCCAGAAAGAAGAAATAGCGTTACTTTCCATGTACAGACCGTTACGTTTCAAATGCGGCTGTACCGGTAAACTAAAACATCGGCAAGCATCCTTTACGCTAGTCAGACCATGCGCTTGAGGACTGTGTGTTAGTGCCTTGCTTTTGGTGTGTGGGTGTTTAGAGGTGAAAAATCCATGCATGTGAGTGTATTCGTGCATTTGCGTGTGTGCCAGTGTCGTGGTGGTGTGTGTGTGTTTGCGAGTCGGGCACGCATTAACTTGCTCATATATATAATAATATAATATAATTAGCTATAAAATATATATACACATATATCATATATTAGTTTCATAATTTTCCGGAACGCTACTCCTCATGTGTGTGTCTTGAAGGATAATTTCGTGCGTTCTGGAAGATAAATAGATATCAAGTGCCTGTTGTTTGAAACTTGGTCGATTTGGTTTGTTGAAATAAGTGGATGCAGCATAGGGATAGTTGTATGCGGGCTTCAGTGTAGGTGAATGTGCGTAGGCAGCTCGCTAAATGAACAGACAGTAAATAACTAAAGATCGTGTGGGGAGATGAGCTTCAAAATGTCGAGGTACTCCCACAAGTTGGAATATGGAGGACGATAGAAAATCAACGGTTTAAAGATGTCGCGCGTGACGCTGCATTAAAGATATCGGGCTACAGCCGACAGTTGTATATGCGTGGTGTGGGTCAAAGGCCCACGCATAACCCAGTCAAGAAATGTACAGTTCTTTATGGGGAAAAAAAGGGGTCTTCCTTCAACACACAGGGATGGTATTAGGTGAACAAACTGGAGGGCAGAAGAGAAAGAGCAAATTTCATCTCAAATAGACAACCATTCATAGCTCTCTCTCACTCTCTCTCGAGGATCTCTCTCGGAATCTCTCTCGGGGGGTCTTATATCTGCAAATTTTTTGTTATTCTTTTTTTTTTTAGCACGGGATGTTGAGGGGAGTGGCGAATTATTGTACGGAAATAAAAACTGTGCTATAGTGTTCACACACCACACCATTTGAAAAACAGGATTCTCTTGAGTGGTTCAATAATGCCAACACAGAAAATTGAATATATGATATATAGTGTTCATTTATGCTAAGTGAACTCCAAATGTGGCTGAGAACGACAATGTCCATACATGTTGAAACAATAAACACAGGATACAGGTCTATTTTATTAAAAACAAGGAACAATTCCCAAGATGGCCGCCAGCAAAAAAGGAGAGTTGTAATGCTGTACAGTCATTCATTTTCACACATACACACACAAATAAGTAAAAATAAATAAATAAAATCATAACAATAATAAATGAATAATTAAAATAATAAATGAAAAAAATGAAACTTAAGTAAATAAAAAATATAAAGACAGAAGGAATAAATAAAAATAACATGAACAATTTTTATGTTGTGGGATGGTGATGATAGTAGTTAGTGTGGGTTAGGTGTTGTCACAGGTGAAATGGGGTATGGCAAGTGATAATAGAATGGAAAGATCATGGGTGGGAACATGGGGTGAGGAGATTAGGGAAAAAAGGGGGGTGGGGGGGGGGGGACAGAATATGGAGGGGGGGGGGTGGAAGATGGTAAAGAAGGAGGGGGAGAGAGGAGATAGAGTGGTCAATCCCTCCTCCCACACAAACGTATGCATTTGGGGGGTAGGGTGGGGAGAAACTTATGCAAAATGGATGGTTGGAAGGGAAAGGAAAGGAGGATGGGAGGGAGGGGAGGGTATTATGGGTGAAATTATGGTCAAAAGGAGACTAATGTGGGGGAGTTTCACACACATCTGGGCATCCCTGTAGTGTCCATCCTCTTGTTGAATAGGGGTGCTGCTCAAGCCATCTGCTGTTTTGGTTTTTGGTTCGCTCCTGATAATACTTTTTGATTTTTTCAAAGGAGATTTTTACTTCTGTTGGGGGCTGCTGTTCTCCCTCCTTTGCCAAATGGTCAGCTCCCTCATTGCCATATATATTGCAGTATGAAGGTGATCACTGGATGACAATATTTTCCAGTGATGGATGGATGCTGAATATTTTGGATCAGCAGTATACTATAGGGTGAGGGTCATTGTCCATGTAGTGTGGAATAATGTAGCAGAAACGAAGTACACTAGTGCCAGTTTGGGGAACAAAAGAAGATATCAATGACTGGTGGGTGATGATCATTGTCATTAGTGAGATACTGTAGGATGATGGTCATTGTGATAAGTGAAATAATGTGGTGGCAGAGTTATAAATACTGCCGGTTCAGGAAGAGGGGTGGGTGGTGGTGGGGGGGGGGGATTTAAGATGGGGGTGATGATCATGGATCATTCGAGATCAACAGTACTGTAGGATGATGATCATTGTTATATAAGTTGGATGATGTGTGGCATTGGTGTAATAATTCCAGCTTAGGGGTATGAAGTAGGTAAACAATGATTGATGGATGATGATTATTGGTCATGGTGTGAGTGTGATTCACAGTAGTGTGGACTGATGGTCATTTACAAGTGGAATAGTGTACTAGCCTTAGTATGTTATGCCAGTTGGGGAAAAGAGGGAAATGATAGTATGACTGATGGAGGATGATCATTATCCAAAGTTGAGATCACAGTACTACAGGATGATGATCATTGTCATAAGTGAGATAATGTGGTGGCATTGGTGTGAATAATGCTTTGGGGGTGGAAAAAGGAAAATGATTGATGATGATGGGAATAGTTTGAATCATTCCAGCTCTTTCCTTTGCCACGACCTCTCCTCATCTCCTTTATCTCTATACCCTTCCCCAATTTCCCAATCCCACCTATTTTATGCACCACCCATGTACATATATAGCACATCTGTACATCACATACAGGTAGCATAATATAATACCCCAAACACCATCTCACCATCCAGGTCATGCCATACTCATAGACACATTACACATGTGAAACCAAATCTATATGCATTTACATAGATCATCTATCTGTATCTTATATTATATAATATATATATATATATATTAGTATATGTATATATCATATTTTCCCCTCATTACACACACTTCAAGTGCCCCTTCTGCAAGGATAAGATTCTCATCTACCACGCGCTCCACTTCTGTAACACACTTCAAGGGCCAATTTTCAAAAAATACAGACCATCTACCACTCTCTCTTTCTTCTCCTCTGCTTCTGTTTGCCGTTCTCCTATACGCCTCTCTTTTTCCGAGGTTGAGAGTGGGATTGGACACGATTTTCGTTTGTCCCATTACAATACACACACGCGGTGTGGGCAGGCACGCAACACCCAACAAACACACAGCGCGCGAGAGAAGTCCGCCGGCACGCATGCATTCCCCTCTCAAGACGAAGTTGTCTTAGCAAAATTACGGAAACGCGAATCGGAGTGGGCCAAATGTGAATTTCACGCTGCGGGGCTACAAAGTTACTGCACATTAAGGAAAACAAAATAAGGCCAGCTAAGTTTTGGATAAACCAACATGTTAATTTGCCGGTAATCTTCAACGTTAGAATACTAAACTCAGGGGGGCTGTTTAGACGAAACACCAAAAGGTGTCTTAGGATCACCTCCGATGCGCTACGTTGAATGGAACCCTCAGCTAAGCGTACGACCACTCCTTTCCCTGAAACTGCGACAAATACACAGTAAGCTGAGTACTCCTTCCCCACCTGCACGCCATTTTGAGCATGATCCAAAATTTAAAAAAAAAAAGTACAACACGTGATCAGCAGTCAAAATGGCCGTGCAGAGGTGGTGCTCTGGCTGTGATCGGCTGAGCTTACTGGTATTGTCGCAGGTTCATGGAAGATGTAGTGGTCGTACCGCTTAGATAGGGTTCCATTCAAACTTAGAGCATCCGAAGGTGAGACTGAGACACCTTAGTCGTTTTCAGTCTTACAGCCCCCCCCCTAAGTTAGTATTTAAAGTGACAGGGATTACCTGTATTTTCATACACGATATATCATTGTCAAAAGGTGATCATTGGAAAATAATTTTAGTAACATGTATTTTGCTTGATAATATTCACTGCGGGCACTTAGCGCTGAAAAAATCGGTCTGCAATTTGGCTCATCTTTTTTTTTTTATTTAGTTATCAAAATAAAAAACGCATTTGAACTGGCTTCAAAAATCTGAAAATCCATTATAACATTGTGAAAGAACAATATGCCAAAGTATCATGCTTGTTGCACGAAGTGCACCAATTCTGGTTAATTCTGCACCATAGAAACCCCCTAGACGAGGTTGCAGACAGGTATGAATATGCTTATATGAGCGGTGCCATTGTCAAGGGAACGAACCAGTCCCTTCCAAAATGCCTCCTAGACCACGAAGTCAGGGGGGTAATCTGCCAACTCCTGACAAATAAAAAGGTGAAAAGCGTTCAGGAGGCAGACCGGAAGTCCTGTGTTACCCATGGGAATCAAAGATTATGGCTAAGAGCATGCCTACGTGTTTGAGCGTGGATAACGCGGTGGCCACGGGGGGGGGGGGGGGGGGGGGGGGGGGGGGGGGGGGGGGGGGGGGGGGTAAGAGGGGCATTTGTTGAACCAGGTCCTAAGCGACAAAACTGAAAGCGGAAGAGTTAAAACCACCTGCATGCGATCATGCAGATGAGAGAATGATATGCGTACCTTTGGCCGAGTCAGTCTGGAGTCTGTGATGACAGGAATACTCTACAGTTCAAAGAGAACCTCCGTGTACAGCTTTGTTAGGGCTTAGTACAGTTGCCCCCAAAGCTATGTCAGTCGTGTCGGCCAGATAGGGAAAGGAAATATAATGTAGAACAGGATTTTCCGCCAGGAACTGAATAGGAAAAACGTTTCATGTGCAGAGGTGCTGAAAAACATCAAGGCGCCTGTAGGTCATAGTGGTAGCTCTCAGCATGATTTTAAAAATAAGCACTTGTAATGTTACTGCTGTGAAGATTTATTATTCTGACACTGGCAGATTTAGGACCATTCGTCTATTTGCGAGGATGCATAAAGTGGTGTTCTAATTTAAACTCGCCCTCTTCATGTCAGCTTTATGACTCTGCGGCATTTTGCAGAAAAGTGACATCTGACATTTGATGTGTGTGTGTGTGTGGTGTGTGGTGTGTGTGAGGTGTGTGGGTGTGTGTGTGTGTGTGTGTGTGTGTGGCGCCGCACGTACGTGTGCACGCGCGTACGTGTTGTTACCTGTGGTGTATTTCGGGTGTGTTGTCGTGTGTGTTGTGTGTGTGTGTTGTGTGGTGGTGTGTGTGTGTGTGTTGTTGTTGTTGTTTGTTTTCCTATCGTAATGTTCAGCATTATATTGTTTGGTCAATCAGTGGGCGCGACTGCATCTTTAGGAGATCCAAGTAAAGGTTGTTCTACACAATTTAGCTGGCGACAATGCTTGGGGTTACTAACCAGCAGAGCTGACGGCACTCGGGACTGTTCTCAACTCTTTGTGATCTACCTTGATAATGATAATGGATCCTAAAGCATAGTCCTCAAACACTGTGCCCTACGTTGTAAACTGTTTGCATAATGTGTTTTGTTTATTTCAGCAATTTTGATCTCTCCACACTGCGTTTTTTTATTCGACTGCCTTTCGCTGGCTGCCTTTGGGGGTGTGTTGGATTCTTCGTTTGTGGAGTCCTTGGGGGTGAGAACACCACAGAATTAGGGACTTGTGGTTGCGCTCTCTATTTGACGCTAAGAGCACACGGACGTAATTGCAGACATGTATCCCTGTAAGTTTCGATTTAAACGGACGAAAGGCCTAGGAGCAGGCGATACGAAGGTCTAGAGCAGGCGAGACTACAGAATCGGTCTGGCCGAATAATTCTTTCATGCAATAGTGAAGGGTTTTCAATTTTAAATATTTATGTTAAAAAAAAATGTTCAAATTGTTGCCAAGTTATTACGATAATGATGGAAGGATTGTACCTCCACTGCTGTTCCTCACTACTTAATTGTTTTTTTTTTACTATTTATATTTTCCCCCTGCTATATATCTATCTACCTACCTACCTCAGGGGTCTGTATGGAGCTGGGTTCCTGTGAGAAAGGGTGGAAGCTATAGAGCAGGAAGAATCGATTCGCTCCGTCGTGGCAACGAGATGTCGTGGGCAAAAAGTGTCCGAAGCTTGCAGGAAGGCTCATCCTTAAAATAGCATTTTACTCTCCCCATCCACCAAGTCAACACATTACTGTTAGTTCGGTACGAATTATCTACCACTCACGATATGCTGCTTATCTCCACGATGCTTCTTCAAATTCACGACATAAGAACAACTTTGTTTATAACTACATGATATATATATTATATCTGTGTGTCTGATGTTCCCGGGAGTCGTGCCCGCACGCCTACCGCACCTTCAACTCGCAAACGAGCGCCACCCATCCCATCACTCTTTCACCCCACACCAGCGGCGTCCGCACCAGACTACGCTACACCAACTCCGAAAAGTTGTTTTTGCCTCCCCTCCTCCTACGGGAAACAACAAATAGTTACATCCAATTCTCACAGTAAGTTGTCCACACCTCTCTCTAATTGGGAGCGGCAAACACAAATAAACACAAACACACCTTCTCCTTCACCAAAGGAAGGTAACACCATACCAACACATCCCTCTTCCACTAAGGAGGTCATATCAGGTACGGTTCCAACTTAAATGAAACATTAATTAAACACGTGGGGGTTTGATTCACTATCCTAGGTCATTACCGTAGTTATTAATATTAGCTATATACCATGTCAAAACAGTTGAGGTTGATAATAAAGTCACAACATCAGGGGGGTATACGCCAGAGTCATTACATCATCTATATGGAAGAAATACGCCAGGGTCATCTTCATCAACATGGTTACTCCTCTTGAGGAAAGAGGAAGATACTGAAGGGAAGAGGTCCGCAACAGTACCAGGCTGGGGTTCAGGTCCGGGACCTCCAACAACCTCGAATACTCCACCGACGTGGCCCAGCGTGAGGACAGGCAAGCCTGTCAACACACTCGGAAACAAGTGCAGTTCTACCAATAACTAAGGAGGACTCACTTCAACATGAAGATGTAAAACAGCTAACCTCTCTTATAAGTTTTACTTTAAATATTAAGTTTCCTCTCTTCAACATTCTTTTATACAAAAAAAAAATGTTTGCAGGGGTAACCACAATGGTTCTTTATCTTTTTTCTGCTTTTTTGTTTGCAATTACAAATGTTTTCTTCAATTTTTACCCCAAAGATTTCACTTTTCTATAGTTCAACATTAATGACAAAAAAGCCTCAATGCGGCCATCAGCCTTGCGGCGGTCTTCAATCGCCCTAAACAAACAGACCAATGCGACTCCCCAGATGGAGTAGAGAAGTGATTATCAACCTTTCTAGTAAGATTAAATAACATGCGCAGAGCTCCCATGCAGTACTCCACCGGGCCAATATCCACCAAAAAGGCGCTTGTACAATCACATGATCTTTTTTTCTCTCTCATAGCACCAATGCCACCTGACCGTTATCTGTAAAACACAAAACATGTGCACATGACACCTTCACACGTCTAGGGACAATGATGTGGTGTGTGTGGTGTGTGTGTGTGTGTGTGTGTGTGTGTGTACTTATACATAGTGTGTAGTGTTTGTGTGTGGTGTGGGTGTGTGGAACAATTAACGTAGGGGGGGAAACAAGGTGCAGGCTAAACAATTGACTACCCTCGTTACATTCATGACGATCAAAGTATAAAGAAAGGAGTTTTAGATGAGCAAGAAAACGCCCACCAATTACAGGACAGGCAAATAAAGTTCGAAAAGAAAAGTGGGGTTGGAAGGAGGGGGTTGGAGAGAAGCAGGAACAAGAACAAAAAAAAGTGAAGAAAGAAAAATCAGGAAAACATCACAAATAATTCCTCACAAGCAGCAATGTTTGGGAACCCATTGTGATCGATCTGACGATGCTGATACGCCTGCTCGAGGCTGTTGTTGTGCTGTTTGATCACGGGCAGATGTGTTGTGTGTGTGTGTGTGGGTGTGGGGTGGGTGGGATATGATGTTGACTCGGCACTTGCAATGCGTAGTTGCGGTGGAGGCGGGGTGGACGGAACGGCTGTTGCATCCCTCCAGATCGGCAATTTTCACCAGTCCACAGTGAAGCAGAGTCTGGTTACGTGACCTGTATATACGGTAAACCGCAAGCAACTCGACCACTCTTCCCCAACTGGCGGGAGGAATCTCTGACCTCGGTGACCAGGAAAGTGGTACAACAACATAAACCGTACACTTATAACTCAAGGACAGAGATTTTAGGCAATGCCTCTTCTTCCAATCTGTCCTTGCTCTTTTACAACAATCAACTAAACATAGACCACTGCACAATTAATAATGGCAGAACCAAGGAAGATATAGCCAACATTATAATAATAATAACAATAACAATAGTAATAAGAATAATGAAAACAAAAAAATAAATTCATTACAAAATTACACAAACACAACAGACATGTACGCGCTCGCGCTCACATGCACGCATACGCCAACACATACACGCACGCCACGCTCACTCCCACACCCACACCCACCCACCCCCCCACACTCCCACACCCCACCCCCACACACATATATACACCATTTTTATTAGCTAAATAGAGGCAAGCATAAAAGTAGGGCGTTGAGATTATGGTCAAAAGGTTAGATTTATTGTTCAAGTACATGTTTTAAGTATTGCTGATGTGAAGGACGGCAGTGATGACATGTTTTTGGCAGACGGAAGAAGAGAGTTCCACACAGATGGACCAAAAAAGCAAAACTAGATTTGAACAAATCAATGCGGACACGTGGTAAAATGTAATTATTTGAATTATATCGCATTGTTGCTATTTGGATAAACTCAGCAAGATATGTTGGCGCCATGTTTCTATGGACTTTTAAACATTGAGTACTGCCTTATTATAGGTCAGTTGGCTCTGCAGTGGTAACATCATTGGTTTTGCGAATTGTCCGTAGCTGATAGAGACTTGTCGGGACAGAATCAGCTTAATTCCCCGTCTATGCATAGAGTTGATCTTTTTTATGTGATTTTCGCCGGCACCACTCCAGTCAGTGAACGCATAGTTGATGGGAGAGAGAAAGACGAGGACTTCAAAAAAACAATTTCCGGATGTGTGGGTTCAACCATAATAACTGAATTTATTGAGTAAAAACAAATTGCGAGCTAACTGTTTGCAAACATGATTTATATGTGATTGCCATTTAAAATTCTCATCGTTGATCACGCCTAAGACAACGGTGTTCGGTAGCCTGCTCCTTCAAGGTTTCACTAATTTTTAGGCTCAACATAAGATGCTGTCGTTGGTGTTTCTGTCTCGATGCTGGGACCATGCATTTTGTTTGTGCGGATTTAGGACCATTCGGTTTTGGTTGCACCATTCTAGACAATCAGTTATACTTTGTTGTAACGACATTTGTACAGATATGATGTTTGTATGACTACAGTGAAGAGAGCTATCATCAGCGAACAGATGACAGATGACAACATTGTGAGATATGTGCATCGGTAGGTCATTGAAGTTAAATACAGAAGAGAAGAGGTCCAGGACAGAGCCTTGTGGAACGCCCAGCTCTTCCTTCAGAGGAGTAAGTACCGTTTAAGTCAACACGCTGAGTCCTCTCAAGATATGACTGAAAGAAGGTGACTGCTGACGGATTTAGGCATATGCAGTCATTTTTTAAAATAATATGTTGTGGTCTACAAGATCAAGGCTTTCTTAAAGTCGAGGAAACAGTTCCAGCGAGTTTTCGTTCGTTGATGGCTGATAGCCATATATCACAGAGGCGTGTTAAGGCCGTGTGGCATGAGTGATTTCGACGAAAGCCCTGACTGAAATGGGTGGAACAGTTTTGTGATGTTCCATTTTTAGTTAGGTGTTTGTGAACATGCATCTCAAGAGGTTTCGATACAACGGAATAAAAGAGATATTGGTCTAACATTGTTTAAATCAGTGAGATCTCTTGATTTGGGTAAGGTAATGACTTTTGCCGCCTTTAGACTACATGGGAAGACATTCTGATCAATACACAAATTATAAACATGCGTAAGGGTATCAACTTTGTAAGGTAGAGCAAGCTTGAGTACAAAAGCCTGTAAGTTTTCTGGACCCATTGCTTTTTTTAATTTTTAACTTTTGAAATTAAGGAACCAACTTCATTAATAGCAAGCAAGGGGATGCTGAATGAATCTGGTATTTAATCATTCTTGGCAAAACGATTGGAGAACAGCTGGAGTCTCATATTGATTAAAAAATGTAACATGGCAGCCGTCTGTCCTGATTCAGTTAACTGAAGGAAATGATTGTTGAAAGTGTTAGCAGGCCACATAGTCGCAGTATTGTCTTTTTTTTTTTTTTTTTTCGACTTGTCAGTTATTTCATTAACAGCACGCCATAATGATGCTGTATCCCGGTTTGCGTTTATCAGTTTCCTAAAATGCTCAGATTTTGATTTTCTGACTATATCTGATATTCTGTTTCTCTGCTTTTTATATTCATCTACCTTTTTTGCGGTTTTTAAGAGAGAGAGAGAGAGAGAGAGAGAGAGAGAGAGAGAGAGAGAGAGAGAGAGAGAGTGAGATTCGATTCATTATAGGACTCGGCCCCTTTATGAAGGGGTCGGATTGTTTAAACATAGAACACAATGGTAACATAGACATACTGAAGAAAATGAAAACAGCACATAATCACTAAGACGCTATGCTCAGGAGTTTAAAGCTTTGTGTAAGTACAAGGCAAACTTTTTTTTGAATAACTTCCTCTTCAGTACTAGCCATGAGTAAGGAGAGAGAGAGGTAGAGAGAGAGAGAGAGAGAGAGAGAGAGAGAGGAGAGAGGAGAGAGAGAGAGAGAGCTGAAATCTGAATCTGAAATCTGAAATCTTTAATGAGGATAACTGAATAAGCATTTCAATATTTTTTTTTTTCATCAGGTCGTCAAAAACAAAGCAAGAGAAGCATTTGTTATCCATCGCTGAAAGTACAAAAAGCATATTTTCATTGGAAATATTGCTCTATGTTCGTAGCTGAAATGATAGCGATAATTATGGCGTTGACATTTCTAACTGATTTGCCGCAGTCAATTTTTCAAGTGTTCTTTTGTGTAGATTCGCTGTCAGTGTTACAATCGATCAAGTTTTTTTTAAATTCAAATTCAGATAACTTTATTTTGAAGGAAATTCAACATTTAATCCACGTCTTGATATGTAAAGGAACAGATATAACTTTCTTCTGGGTTCCTTCACACTGTGGAATTTCGGGCAATGAACTTGCTGACAGATGTGCGAAAAAAGGCGCTGAAAATGGAACGAGGGTACAAACTATTTCCATACTGTTTCCTTTGAAAGAGAGTCAACAAATTTTAAACCAAACAGCTTGGGAATATTTCAGAAATGGGGCAGAACAAAGCTGTTACTCATGTTCAGACACAACATAACCCTCTTTTTTAGTATGATCATTTCAAAAAGCGTCACAATCTGCACATTTATGATATGCATCAATACAGAAACTTCGTTTCAATACTTCATCGATTGAAACTGGATGCTTTTAGAACTAAATATAACTATGCAACAAAATGCATATGCGGGGAAACAAAATTGCCAAGAGATCATGTTTTGTTCGAATGTCTGCCTTTCAAGACATTTCTGCCACATTTATCAGGCATGTCTGTGACAGACTTTTTTTTTTTCTTATATTGATCTTGCTGTGAAAGTTACTTTCTGCTTGATTCGTAGCAATCAGTCAGGTATTTGCTTTAATCTGACATTGTTAGTGTGTGTAGGTTTGTTTATTCGTTTGTCTGTCTCCTTGTTTTCTGATGTTATGTACACCACTCTCCGCTCACTCCCAGCCCCACCCCTTCCCTACACCCACAACACACCCACACACACACCACACACACACACCACACACACACACACACACACGCACACACGCACGCCGCACGCACGCACGCACGCACACACCACACACACACACACACACACACTTGTATGCAACATGAACAAACTCTGTCTATCTCCCTTTGTTTGGCTCTCTATCTCTCCTTTCTTGTCTAATATCACATAGTTTGTGAAAAGACGTAAAATTAAGTACTACTACTACTACTAGACTACTACTACTAACTACTACTACTACTACTACTATGCACACACACACATAACCACATACACACACACACACCACACAAACCACCACACACACACCATAACCACACACACACACACACTACACACACACACGCGCGTCGCGCGCGCGCACAGAGAGAGAGAGAGAGAGAGAGAGAGAGAGAGAGAGAGAGAGAGAGAGAAGATTCATCCCGATGTAACATTTTTCAAAGGAGTAAGAAAAAAAGAAGAAGAATTACACTCCGTCCTTGTTTTATTCTTCTTGTCCATTTCGTCCTCTGGCTGCTTTTATTGCTACAACACTACTGATAATACTACTTCAACTATCACTATTGCTGCTACTTATTCCGCTACAACTACTGCTTCTACTACTACTACTACTTCTACTACTACTACTACTACTACTACTACTACTTTACTACTACCACTCCCACCACCACCACACAACACCACCACCACCACCACCACCACCAACAACAACAACACCAACTACTACTACTACTACTACTACTACTACTACTACTCTACCACTGACGACTGCTCGACGACTGCTGCTACTACTACAGCGACACCACATCACTCCAGCCTGCTTGCTTTCAGATCATCGGGGCCGCATAGTCATCCCGAAGAGAACGTGCAGGGGAAAAACGCATCCTTGACATTGGCTGTGGAGCCGGAAGCCTCGTTTTTCATCCCTCAGCAAACTGGTGGGGCCGACAGGAATACGTCATCGGCATTGACCCTGAAGTGATGTGACACTGGAAGCACTGGCCAACGGCATTGAGAGAAAGCAGGGTACACGACTGTCATTGAAAATTCCGCTTTCATTTCCGTGTTAGGTCACATATTTAGTATCTTAGTACAGGTTTATATAGATATTGTTGTGCATTATTGTAACAGGGTATATTGGGATTATGAGGATGTCAATTACTATATTATATCGTTCATACTTTCATCATAATCATCTCGT
>JADBJO010017738.1:27500-30000 GCA_016801955.1 Conus betulinus | reverse complement strand
GGAAGAGTGTTCAAACATGGAAGAGTCCTCAGCTATGAAGAGTGCTGAGCTATGAAGAGTGCTGAGCAAGGAAGAGGTGTTCAACATGGAAGAGTCCTCAGCTATGAAGAGTGCTGAGCTATGAAGAGTGCTGAGCTATGAAGAGTGCTGAGCTATGAATGAAGAGCGCTGAGCTATGAAGAGTGCTGAGCAAGGAAGAGTGCTTCACATGGAAGAGTCCTCAGCAATGAAGAGTGCTGAGCTATGAAGAGTGCTGAGCTATGAAAGAGTGCTGAGCAAGGAAGAGTGTTCAACATGGAAAGAGTCCTCAGCTGTGAAGAGTGCCTGAGCTATGAAGAGTGCTGAGCAGAGGAAGAGTGTTCAAACATGGAAAAGTCCTGCAGCTATGAAGAGTGCTGAGCTGTGAAGAGTCCTGAGCTATGAAGAGTGCTGAGCTATGAAGAGTCCTCAGCTATGAAGAGTGCTGAGCTATGAAGAGTGCTGAGCAAGGAAGAGTGCTCAACATGGAAGAGTCCTCAGCAATGAAGAGTGCTGAGCTATGAAGAGTGCTGAGCTATGAAGAGTGCTCAACATGGAAGAGTGCTCAACATGGAGGAGTGCTGAGCAACGAAGAGTGCTGATCTGCAGAAGGATCGTAACATTTCCTCCGCTGGCATAACCAGTGGCCATAGCGACCAGTAGCACCAGTGTTTACACTTCGACTGAGAGGCCTGATTACCTCCCTTTCGTGTGGCAGGCGCGCGCCAGCTCCCGTGATTGGGGCTATTTGGGACCTGCCCTGCGTGTCTTGCACTGCTGTGTTCACTGGGGTTGAAGGAAAGTTTGCCTGGTCGAGTCTGGTTGTCAGAGATGTACTAGGTGATGGGAGGCGCCGCAGAGAAGTGGTGGCGGTTGTGTGGTGTGATGGAGGGTCTGTGTGGAAACTCCATTCTGCTCAGAGCAGTGTTTTAAACCACGCTTGTCATTTGTTAAAAAAAAAAAAAAAAAAAAAAAAAAAAAAAAAAAAAAACGTCGAAATCTAATGACAGTTTTGACATCGGCATTCAACACTTTATCTCCGATCCTTCTCTCTCCATAACCTTCTTCTGTAGGTTTTTTTTCTCCTACTGTCTGTCTGTGTCTGTCTGTCTGTCTGTCTGTCGATGTGTTCAGACCCGTTTCTTTGCGTGCAGACTGCACAGGACTGTGTTTGAAAAGTCACGTGCTTCCAGCAGCTACGTCTCTTCCTAATCACCTTACCAGCTGTCCATTTCCGTCTCTCTCCCCCTCGCCCCTAATCACTCTTCCTCTCCCCCCCCATCTCCAACCGCCCCTCCCCCGCCCCCCCCCCCCCTCCTCCTCCTCCTCCTCCTCACTACTTTGCCCCTTCTGTCCTCATTGTAGATGATCACCAATGCTTCGAAAGCTGTAGCTGTCTGGCTTTGCTTTCTCAGCTGGAGTCGGCCAATGACTGGAACAGTCGATGTTCCGGAGGTCGAATTCTCCGCGCGCAGTGAGGCTGACAGAGTCGTCCTCTTATGTTCTGGTTTATGAGAACCAACTGACCTATATAAAGCGGATGTGGGGGGGGGGGGGGGGGGGGAGAGAGTAGATACGGGGGGGGGGGGGTATGGGTGGGTGGGAGGAGAAGGAGAGCGAGGGGGGGGGGGGGAGGGATGAGTGTTGGGTTACTTACCTGCAGTGTGGTTTAGGGGGGGGGGGGGGGGGGGGGGGGGGGGGGCTCTTTCTGAAGGTTTGATCTTGCTCTGTGGCTCAGGTTCTGTGGGATCGATGTCTTTGGTCTGGTTTCTCAGTGATTTTTCTCTTGGCGAGGGATTTTTAGAATTCCTGCATTTCCTCCCTTGTTTCATGTTTCTCTCTCTGTGGTGTGGTGTGTGTGTGTGTGTGTGTGTGTGTGTTGTGTGTGTGTGTGCGTGCGCGTACGCGCGTGCGCATATACATCACGCGTGTGTGTGAGAGCGCTCGTGCATGTGCATTCTTGTGTGCGTGTGTTTCATGACATAGCAATTCTGTTCTTCTCTTAGAGTGTGCGCTCGTGTGCGTGTGTGTGTGTGTGTGTGTGTGTGTGTGTGTGTGTGTGGTGTGTGTGTGTGTGCGTGCGTGCGTGCGTGCGTGTGCGTGTGTGTGTGTGTGTGTGTGGTGTTGTGTTTTTGTTTATGTGTGTGTCTGTATATCTGTCTCTGTGTTTATTTTCTCTCTCTGTCTCTGTGTTTGTGTGTGTGCGAGTATGTGCCTGTGTGTTTGCTCCTGGTATAAGAGATGTCTATTCTCCCTTGAGAGCGCTTGCGGTGTGTGTGTGTGTGTGTGTGTGTGTGTGTGTGTGTGTGCGCGCGCGCGCGCGTGTGTGTGTTATTCAGATCAACGTGACTAATATTTTTGTGCTATGGGGGATTTGTGTCTTGTGATTTTTGTAATAAGGCTCTGTATCTTGTCTCACAGCCAATCTCACAATCTAGAGTTATGTGGTTTGTGTTGTTTGTGTGTGTGCAGTTTGTGTGCG
>JADBJO010017738.1:10000-22500 GCA_016801955.1 Conus betulinus | reverse complement strand
CACACGCACTGAACTGATTTAAGAAGTAAATATACACACATCCATGCACACGCGCACGCACACGCACACACACACACACACACACACACACACATTGCAGGTAGGGATGAACTGGGGGGCACATGTGAACGTGTAAGTGCCCCCCCCCAAAAAAAAAAAAAAAAAAAAAAAAAAAAAAAAAAGATTGCGAGCGGCGATGTTGGGAAGGGATGTGAGAGGAGAGGTCAAAGGAGAAAGGGGCGGGGGGGGGGGGGGGGGGGGGGGGGGAGGCTGTCGCAGCAAAACTTGGCCTCTTCCGCGACTGAACAACACTTACGAAAAAGTTCAGCAGAATGGAGGCAGTGTTTTGTAAAATAGTTGATGATGATGTGTCTCTTGACGATTTTTTCGCGTTCTTCCTTTTTTCTTTCTTTCTTTCTTTCTCTGACGAAAGTGTTCTGTAAATCGCTTTCAGATTTTTTTTTTTCTCTTTGGAAAAGTGGACGGGGATGTGCGAGTAGAGGAGGGGGAAGTTATGAGAGGAGGGGGAGAGAGGGAGGCAGGCGGGAGAAGGGGAAAGGGAGGGAGGGGGATTCGGAGGATCGTGTACGCTCTCCGTCATCCGCGCTTGTCATCCGTATTCGATCGAAATAATCAAAACAAAAATCTCAAAAGTTTTTGTTACCCTCACAGTCTTGTTGGGACTTTCCCATAAGCTATGACGAGTTCAGATCAGTCCAAGTTTACCCGAATTTGTCTGCGAAGTTTTTGGGGGGGGGGGGGGGGGGGGGGGGGGGGGGGATAGTCGTGATAGGGACGCCCTTGCGAGAGTTCGGCCTCAGCCTGAGTCCGCGATCAATCGATCGATATCGTCAGTAGAGTGGCCCAGCGAATGTTAGATACGGCATGTCTCCATTGCGCAAATATCACTCAGAACCCTGATCAGTCAAGCCTATGTCGGCTGAGCGGAAGTCAGTCGTCAGGTACTTAGGTTGTCAAATGCACTGTGGTATTCTCGTTTTACCCGGGGCAAAGGGTACATGGAAGGGGGGGGTGTGCTCATTTATACAAAGTCAAACACAATCATTATGTGTTTATTTCTCAACGAAATGCCTTTAAATGACAAGCATATATAAAAATGTACACCTTGAGGGTGCATGGTTGGCGTGAAGACGTGTATTTGCAAGGGCACACCGTTGTTGTTTCAGGACGCTCATTCACAGATCTTTGGGGTTCACAGATGTCATTTCAGTCGCCATTCACAAATCATGGGGTACACAGATGTCATTTCAGACGCCAATCAAAAACGGGGGGGGGAGAGGAGGAGAGGGGCGCACAGATGACATTTCAGATGCTCATTCATAAATCTTGTGAGGGGAGGGGGGGGGGGGGGGTCACAGAGGTCAATTCAGACGCTCATTCACAAATCTGGGGGGTCACAGATGTCAATTCAGACGCTCATTCACAAATCTGGGGGGTCAGGCACAGATGTCAATTCAGACGCTCATTCACAAATCCGGGGGGGGGTCACAGATGTCAATTCAGACGCTCATTCACAAATCTGGGGGGACACAGATGCCAGTTGAGACGCTTATTCACAAATCTTGGAGGGGGTGGGGGTGGGGGGGATGAACACAGATGTCATATCAGACGCTCATTTACACACAGGTATCATTGCAGACGCGTATTTGGCTACGTACTAATTCGTAGGCGTTCAAACGGCTTCATTCTGATTGGCGCAGACTTTCTCACCGATGACAGCAAATCTTGTTCCTGATTAAAATACTGCGATCTCGGGCATTTTTTTTCCTTTGAAGATTCTGGTTTTCTCAGCTTCAGTCTTCAGTATCTGCAAAATGAACTCGTTGGGAGTGGGCTAACGCAAGAGTGATTGTTTATGCTTCGACTGAAAAGAAAAAGTGGAAAAATATAGGTTGAGATTTGGGGGGGGGGGGGGGGGGGGGGGGGGGGGGGGGGGGGAAGGGGAATCACCAGCGCGCGAAAGATCATTGTTCATACGTCCTCGAACCGAACTGCACAACTGACAAGCCCCACCCCCCCACACCCCCAAAAAAAAAAGAAAAAAAAAAAAAAAAGAAATCAGCGTGAATGAGGTGTAGCCTCTAATTCGAACAGGCGCGCGACAGAATCCCGCTGCCTGCGACTCGGCAGCTGTGCAGTGTCTCCTCTGTCGAGTTACCCCATGATGTACCGATAATTAACCAGCTTCCTGCGCGTGACTGCCGGCAGCTTGAATATTGATAGAACAGCCGTTGTGAGCGTGGCTTTTTTTGTGAGGGGAACTAGAACGGCAAGCGCTGGTGGTGGTCGTTGAGCAGACGAGTCACCCTTGCGTCCTCCGATGTAAGGAATCGCACACATATGAAGGGTGTTTCGTTCCTAAATGAGATGCTTCGTTCAGGAATTTCTTTTAATGGTTGCGCAAATGCACTGAAAAGAAGATCCCACAGTTAAAAAAAAAAAAAAACTGCAAAACAAACAAAAAACAAGACAAAAACAAACGAAAGAGACACACACCACCAGTAAGTTAGCAGGTTTATTTCATGTTTGATCATGTTGCGTTGATACATACTTCATGCGTCTCTCTCTCTCTCTCTCTCTCTCTCTCTCTCTCTCTCTCCACCCTTCTGCCTCTCTTTGATCGGACTGCTTACAACAAATGTCATGCTCGTATACGTGCAGTGCACGTAAATGCGCGCTCACCACCACCACCACCACCACCACCACCACCCCACCTCACCCCACCTCACCCGTCCAACACACAGGTGGGAATAGGACGAGAAAAAAAAAAGTTACAGGCCTATTTAATAAATTGGAAAAAAAAAAAAAACTTTTGTAAAAATCTGAGTATACTAAAAACTGGTGCATATTTGCATGCACCCGCATGCATCTAAATGCGTCCGAACACCAACACGCAACATGTGCACTGGTGCTTGACACTGACACAGCGCACGCACGCTCGCACGCGCGTGAGCACACACACTAACACAAACACACACATGCACACACACACACACACACACAAACACACACACACACACACACACACACAAACACTGATTCGTTGGATCATTACACCGCTCTCACTGTTTGTGTCCAGCCACAGCTTTGTTGCTGTTCTGGCCGCCTGTGAAACTGACAGGTTGCACGTGCTGGTTTTGTTTTGAACAGAAAAGAAAACCTGTCTCAGAAAAGCCGGGAGTGTGAGAACCTGACCGGCAACCTGGTACTGGTGAAGGAACAGAACGCCGAGTTGGTAAGGAGAGAGAGAGAGAGAGAGAGAGAGAGAGAGGAGAGAGAGAGAGAGAGAGAGAGAGAGAGAGAGAGGCGTCTCTGAACAAAGGCCAAAATAGGAAAAAAAAACACAAAACACAGTGAGTAAGAGCTAACGCTTAACATGTAATACTGGACCAAAGTGTGTCTTCTTCAGACAAAGAAGACGTATATATCGAAAATTAACTTGTATACACAGTTGAGAAAAGAGACACGTGAAAAAATTCAAAGAACTGTAGCTTATTAGAACGAAAAAAGACATATTTGTTGAAAAGTTAGTTGGAAGTTCACTTACCAGTTTTGTAGTGTGTATTAAATAAACGTTGCTGTTTTGTGGGTTCGTTTATAGAATGGCATGCTTCTTGCGATATCATCACATACGTTGTACTCCACGTGCAGAATAGATTGATTCATCTGTTTATACACTTGTTTCCGCTTGGAGGTAGTGTCGCTGTAACAGTGGAGTGGAGAACATTTCACTCCCAGTCGGGTGACCGTGGGTTCGATCCACGGCATCTCTCAAGTCCCACATCGTGTGCTGCCCTAGTATTGGATGAAACAGCTTCCTGTGTGTATATTATAAAGCAGAACGTTAGGAGGGGACGCAGGTTAAAGATCCCCTGTAATCAATATCGGAGTTCATTGACTCATAACGGGATGACTGGCCGCATGCTGACGTCCTGACGTGATGACCTCACGTCCTGACGTGATGATTTTTTCACTTCAGGACGCGATGACTTGTCGCATCCTGACGTGATGACTTATAGCAGCTTGACGTGATGACTTGTGACACGTGATGACTTGTGAAATCCTGACGTGATGACTTGTGACATCCTGACGTGATGACTTGTCGCATCCTGACGTGATGACTTGTCACATCCTGACGTGATGACTTGTGACATCCTGACGTGATGACTTGTGACTGACACGTGATGACTTGTGACATCCTGACGTGATGACTTGTGACATCCTGACGTGATGACTTGTCACATCCTGACGTGATGACTTGTCACATCCTGACTTGATGACTTGTGACATCCTGACGTGATGACTTGTGACATCCTGACGTGATGACTTGTCACATCCTGACGTGATGACTTGTCGCATCCTGACATGATGACTTGTGACATCCTGACGTGATGACTTGTCATATCCTGAACAGTGATGAACTTGTCGCATCCTGACGTGATGACTTGTCGCATCCTGACGTGAGTGATAGACTTGTCGCATCCTGACATGATGACTTGTCACATCCTGACGTGATGACTTGTACACATCCTGACGTGATGACTTGTCACATCCTGATGTGATGACTTGTCGCATCCTGACGTGATGACTTGTCGCATCCTGACGTGATGACTTGTCACATCCTGACGCGATGACTTGTCACACACCTGACGTGGAGAATTATCATGCTGTGAGGCTCTGACGTACTGATTGTTTGTTTGGTGTCTTGCCTACCAGCTTCAGTAGCGTTGCTGCCATTCATCCTGCCCCCTCTCTTCACCGCCACACCCCTCGTTTTTAGCGCGCCGCAGCCCCGGCACCAGCAGTCCACAGGAAGCAGTGAATATTAGGTTGTGATGAGGCAACCGACCAGAAGAGATACTGCACTGCTGCCCAGTCACTTCGGTGGGTTCCGTGGTGCCTGTTCTGTTCCAGTATACGCAGGACACCACTTACTTAGCCGCCTACTGACAATGATTGTATAGTCACACGGAGCCAGCATAAGTGGGCGTTCCCCTCTAGAAGGAGTCGCCACTTCCGCGCAACAACAAGCCCCATAAACTTGTCAGTACCGCGACCCCGACACGAACTGACCAGGGGCACGGATATGGAGATGTCGTCCAGACTGAGGTGATCACCACGAGAGCGGGGCATGAAGGCCTCACAGAATTTGAGACCTTTTTTTTTATGAGAATAGATGATGAGGATGAGGATGCTACTGCTGCTGTGGTTTCATTATGATCAGAGGCTAAATGACAGTGGGCTGTTCGGTATGCTTGCTTTCATAATGTATTACGGTCTCAGCCGGGACCGAGAGATACAAAACACCTGCAGTAAGTTTGAACAGCGCTGTCAGAGACGTATCCATTAAGTGGAGAACCTCGACTGTGCGGTTGCAATTTTCCCAGTCGAGCCCATAGCAAACTTGAACTGTCGGTAGGAGCCAGTC
Source organism: Conus betulinus (assembly GCA_016801955.1). Lineage (NCBI taxonomy): Eukaryota > Metazoa > Mollusca > Gastropoda > Neogastropoda > Conidae > Conus > Conus betulinus. The sequence goes on along the minus strand of JADBJO010017738.1, from coordinate 17,051 downwards.
GGGGCCAAAAAAGATTCCATAAGCAGATGGCTCTGACGGGAATGAACCCCACAACTTCACAGTCTGCCGCCTGCGACGCTAGCACTTCACCACGTTGGGGTCGCTGGTGACTTTCTAAAGTGGTCACTGTCGCTCCCTGGCTAATGAAAGTCACCTCGTAGCTCAACAGTTTTCCTTTAAAGTGAGGAATGTGATGAGTCCATTGTCATATAGAAAGATTGATATTGCCGCATCGTACCAACTGCCGTGGCAAAGTGGTCAGTGTGGCGAACTCCGCGGCTGGGAGATCGTGGGTTCGATTCCCACCAGAGCCATTGATTTGTGGGAGTTTTCAGCCCGAGCTGACTCTACCCAGAGCTGCGTTTACTATGGGCTCAGTAGCGAAGAGACTAGGACCCACACAGTCGAGTTTCATCCACTTCGTGGATGTGTCCCTGAGAGTGTTGCTCTCAATTTCCTGACTAACGCTGCAGGTGTGCTGTATCTCTCGGGGCCGGTTTGGTGCCGGGATATATTGCGAAAGTAAGCACATACAGTACAGTCCTGAAAGGCAGTTTCAGACCAGAGTAGAAATCGTAAGCATCCTCTTCATCATTCTCATCCTCTTTGATCAGCATAAAAAAGTATTAAATTCTGTGGCCATTGAAGCCCTGCTAGAAGGGTGAGCTGTTGTTTCGATTGGCTGTCCACGTGTATGCATTGATTTGATTCTGTCGGGTTCACCAGTATCGGGGAAATTCATGGAGGCTTTTGTTGGGGTACGAACGTGGTGAGCTCTCTCTCAACTGGCTCCGCAACGAAACGATCATTGTCGTCAGTAGGGGGCTTAGTAGCTAGTGTCCTGCGTGTGTTTGGATTAGAACAGGCGCCGCTGAACACCGCCGAAGTGACTCCGGCAGCAGGCAGTGCAGCGTCTCCTCTGATGGGTTGCCTCCTAACGACTTGACATTCACTTCTCCCAGGGACTGCCGGTGCCGGAGCTGCCTGCGGCTGTTGGGAGGAGGGTGGGAATGAGTGATGTGGGTTGCGATGCGCTGAAGTGGCAAGAGGATGGATCAGCTCGAAAAGGAAACACACACACACACAAAAAAACATCCTATTGATTTCTGATGATCCTGATGTAGCATCGTCATATCCTGATGTAATATCGTCATATCCTGATGTAGCATCGTTGTTATCATTGTTTATGCGATTATTTCTGCATCCTGATGTAACGACTGTCGCAAACAGAAGCAGTGAGTTGTTATCAGTGTAACATAATGGACTGCCATGTCCGAACTTAATGATTGTCAGATTGTAAAGTCATGATTTGTCACTTCCTGACCTGATGAGTGTCGTAATTGTTGTAGCGTGTTCGTCGTCTACAGGACGTAGTGATTTTATTGTCATAGTGTAGCGGGATGACTGTCAAGCAGGTATAATAATGATGATTGTCATACGGTAACGTGATGATTTATCATATCGTTACGTGATGACTGTCACATCCAAACTTGTAATTTGGTGACTGCTGTTCCATATCTATACCTGTGTATCCAAGAGCCCACCACATATGCAGGTGCAGATGTTAGCATGCACGGGGTATGTAAAAGTGCACGCATTTCATGTGTTCACACTACACATATGCGAAACACACAAATAAGAGCACAAACGCATGCAGATGCGCATACGCCACATATGCACAGATATGCACACACACTGCTGTTCACATACTCACACTGGGACACGCGCATGAGCGCGCGCGTGCGTGCACACACACACCCCACCACACACACCACACACAACACACCACACACACGCACACACACTAACGACACACACACACCACACACACACATTACAGTACTGTACTATATGCGCACACGCGCGCGCGCACGCAGCACGCACGCACGCACGCACGCACGCACACACACACACAACACACCACACACACACACACACACACACATTACAGGACTGTACTATATGCGCGCGCGCGCACACACATACACACGCGCGCGTGTACGCACGTGCGCACGCACGTATACACTTACGCAAACAATCACGGACGCACACATTTATAGATGCACGCATGCGAGCAGGCATGGACTCTCGCACACACGCGGGCACGCACACACGCACGCGTACACAGACACACATATACGTGCACACATAAGCACGCATTCACACACACACACACACGCACACACACACACACACACACACACACACACCCACCACGTGCGCGCGCGCGCCGCACACTCGTCCACACGCATACGTGCACTAAACCACGCTTTTCTCGCTGACTAGTGTAAACTTTCTTAGGTTTTCTAATACCCAATTATTGCGTTTACCTTGTTTAAAAAAAACGCCTGAAGGTTTAAAACTAGACTATTGGGTTGCAGCAAATACTCTGCCTACTACCTTTTTTTTTTTTTTTTTTTTTTTTTTTTTTTTTTTTTTTTTGGCTCGCAGCAGACGCCATCAAGGGAGACAAACCATTCATCGTCGCTCGACACATTTTTGCATTACGTGGATATCGAGTTCTTCATCTTGGTTCTGCTTCTGGTAGGGAAGGTTTAGTTTACGGTTGTTCTGTAGAGCACCAGAAGCCTTAATTGTGTTGGTAGAGGGACTCTGTGTGTGTGTGTTGTGTGTGGTGTGTGTGGGGGGGGGAGGGGGGGGGGGGGGTGGGGGGGAGCCGGGGGAACAGGGGATAAGAAAAGATTCCCTGTCTCACTTAAGGGCCTTGGGCATTGCAGACGACTGTTACCTTGTTTTTTTGTGACGAAGAGAAAGCGACTAAAATTTGAAAGAAATCTTTTTTTACTTTGTTTTTTAAATCAATGTTTAAAAGCAAGCTAGCAGTTCCCACAGTTGATTGGCCATAGGGACAGCGCACGGTCAGAGGTTCACCGTATGTGTGGCACGGCATGATGGAAGACGGAGCCCATTCCCTCTCTATCTTTCGCCTGTAACGTTCCCTGAACTGAAACAGGTACTCAGTTACTGCTCCGCGGACAGAGAGGGTGTTTTAAAGTCGTCGGAAAAAAAAATCAGACTCCACGAGTGATCGAACTCACGGTTGTCGGCTCCGCAGGTAAACGCTCTAGCCTTGTGAGCGCGGGCCCCCTTTAGTTGTCTTGCTTCAAATTGACCACACACACACACACACACACACACAGAAGAAAGCTTTCCACATTTCAGGTGGTGCAGCACACGCATTTCACGGTCAGATGTTCTGAGTTCAAATCCCGGCTGGCAGCTGCCACAAGCACTGTCGTTTTCTGCTGCCTGTCTTAGCGTGTTGTTGTGATGGTGGTTGAGTACGGTGGTAGAGAGGCTCATTTCCCTCCTCTCCAGAGATGGAATTTCTGTCTGTCTGTCTGTCTGTCTGTCTGCCCTCTCTGTCTGTCTGTCCTGTGTCATGACACCTTTGGTAGGTGCGGTCGTCAGACCTGAACGCAACGAACTACGCATCTGGTTTGCTTTCTTTCTGTTTCACTGTCTTTTCGCATGCCCCGCATGCCTGCCTGTCTGTCTGTCTGTCTGTGTGACTCTTTGTCAGTCTGTTCTGAAAGAGGCAAACGTCTTTCATCTTAAACAGTAAACAAGTGGGGTAGTCTTTGCTCCCATAAGGAAACCTAACACAGAGTAACTTTTATTCAAAACTGGCACAGCCTTTTTAAACTTGAATAAAGTCAGACAAATACAAAGACAAACAATCTAATAGTGGGGGGAAAAACTGGGCCTGCGCTTGTTTTTCCCCCACTATTAGATTGTTTGTCTTTGTATTTGTCTGACTTTATTCAAGTTTAAAAGGCTGTGCCAGTCTTGATAAAAAGTTACTCTGTGTTAGTTTCCTTATGGGAGCAAAGACTACCCCACTTGTTTATTGTTTACTGTTCCCTGTTGCCTCATCTCATTTCCAGTTTTGTCTTTCATCTTGCTCAAAGAAATTTACGGACGGACGAAAGTGTTGAAAAGAATTTTTTTTCTTCTGTTTTGGGTGCGTATTTTGAAGGTCGGTTTTTTAATGAGTCGTGGATTTTTATTTTTCAAAAACTATCGGTTGGACTTTTTTTTTGTGGACTTTTTTTCCTCCAAACTGTGTAAGGAATTGACCTTGAGGAGACGACAGCCCTGATATGGTCCCTTTTGGTCGGCTGGGCTATAAACAACGTAAATTGTCTATCTCTTGCGTCTGGCGTATATTCATCGTACATACAACGTACTGACGGAAGAAAGACCGTTTCCTTCCATCAAGACATGCCTGCACCCCGATATTTTCCCTCTCTGCCTTTGCTGAGTCTGCCTCACATCCGGACAGACACACGATATGGCGTAGATCTCTGCCAAGGTCGAAACGGGGTCTTGGATCCGGCCTTGGATCCGGATCGGCACAGAAATCCAGTGGGTCAGTCCTTGAATCCTTCTCCATCTTTCTTTCTATCACGTTTCGTTCAAACCCGTTCCGTATTTTTTTTGCGTAAGTTTGCTGACAGACACACAAAACAAACTAAGAGATGCGGAAGTAGATCTTGTTGGCAGAGGTGATCACGTCTAAGCCAGAATGCAAGTAAACACACCTGAGTGCAGAGAAACTTTTCTTTTTGGTTTTGTTTTTGTTTTTGGTCAACATGTAACAGACCAGTAAATGTTCCACACTTAATGTTCTCTTCAGACACTAACAAACAATATTCCTCAGAATATTGTCAGCAACAGAATGGCCATTCACGGTGTGTGTGTGTGTGTGTGTGTGTGTGTGTGTGTGTGTGTGTTCAGGAGGAGAGAGCTGCAGAAGACTTTCAGCCAGGAACGCGCAGTTAGCTGTCCAGGTCGACAGCCTTGATGAGCAGCTCAAGGAACTGAGCAAGGTCAGTCAGTCTGTCCGTCTGTCTGTCCGCCGGTCTCTTTGTCAGCATCTGTCTGTCTGTCTTCGATTGTCTACGTCTGTATGTCTGTCTATTTGTCTGTCCGTCCGTCTGTCTGTCTTCGTCTTTTTGCGTATGCCTATATGTCTGTCTGTCCGTCTGTTTGTCTGTCTGCGTCAATCAATCTGACTGTCCGTCTGTCTGCGTCCGTCCGTCCGTCCCTCTGTCTGTCGGTGCGTCTTCGTCTGTCTGCGTATGTCGTATCCGTCCGCCTGTCCGTCCGTCCGTCTGTCTGTCCGTCTGTCTGTCTGTCTGTTCGTCCGTCTGTCTGCTTCTGTCTATCCGTCCGTCTGTCTGTGGTCTGTCGGTCGGTCGGTTGGTCTGTCGTGTCTCCGTCTGTCTGTCCGTTTGTTTGTCCGTCCGTCTGTCTGTCTGTCTTTCTGTCCGTCTGTTTATTTATTTATCCGTTTGTCTGCCTGTCTGTCTGTCGGCAGGATGTGGACGTATGTGTGATCTAGATACTTGCGCATACGTGAAATTCCGTATCAAAGACGTGTGCCTGGTTTAGCACTGTACTTTTTTTTTTGGACGTGTGTGCGTGCGTGCGTGGGAGACGTGAGAGAGAGAGAGAGAGAGAGAGAGAGAGAGAGAGAGGAGAGAGAGAGAATTTTGCGTGGATGGTGATGTATGCACTTTAAAGTTTGAACATGCCTGTTTGGATAAACTGTGTACTTGAGGTGTCCTAGCATGTGTGTGTGTGCGTGCGTGCGTGCGTGCGTGTGTGTGTGTGTTGTGTGTGTGTGTGTGTGTGTGTGTGTGTGTGTGTGTGTGTGTGTGCGTGCGTGCGTGCGTGTGTGTGTGTGTGTGTGTGTGTTGTGTGTGTGTGTGTGTGCGCGCGCGCGCGTGTTGGCATATATACGGTTGAGATGTTTGTTGTCATGTACGTGCGTGTATTTGTGGTTTTTTTTGTTTGTTTTTGTTTGCGTTCTATTTACGTGGCTATCTCTCTGCACTCGTGAGACAGTGAGGGTATGATGAAGATGATGGTATTGATATCTGTCTTCACCGTTGACTTTTTTTTTTTTGGTTCATCTCTCTCTCGCTCTCTCTGTCTCTGTGTCTGTCTCTCTGATTGTCTCTGTCTGTCTGTCTGTATCTGTCTTTCTGTCTCTCTCGGCCTGTTTGACAAGACACTCCCAACAGGCATTGGTGGCAGCGTATCTGTGCTGCAAATTTGGCGATGAATATTAGAACAGTACACTTTTCCACCGAGTTTGTGGTGTTTCTGTCGGTTTTTTTTTTTTTTCTGCTCTTACTCTTGATATGAAATGATACTAACGCACCCCCCCCCCCCCCCCCCCCCCCCCCCCCCCCCCCCCCCCCCCCCCCCCCCCCGTTTTTTTTTCTGTTCACACGAAATCCGATCCCATGTCTATGATACGTATGGCAAACCAAGTCTGGCTACTTCCAGAGTCTCTTGCGATGCTGGTTGGCGTGTGTGACGTGGTGCGTGAGTGACAAGCTGTGACGTGATGTCTGGCTGTCTGTATGTCGTCTTGTCTGTGGTCGTCGTATTCCCTCCTCCTATTCCCTCCCTCCTCCTCTCTCCCTCCTCTCCTTTCTTCCTGCTTGATCTGTCGTGTCGCTTCTTTGGCCATGCTGTTATTGTTGTCTTTTTTTTTTTCTTTCGTCTTTTTTACCTTTTCACTTGGCAGTTTCTCATTGGGTCTGCGGTGGAGTGTGTCTGTCTGACCCTCCGTCTGTTGTCTGACTGTCAGCCTGTCTATCTATATTTAGTGAGAGCTTACCTCTAATCGATATGTCTTACATGTTCCTGTTGTATTTTGTCTCTCTCGAGGTTATTTTATTTTATTTTATTTTAAGCAGCAGTCTTGTGTGACGTCGTCTCCCGGTATCCCGATTCGGAAGCTGTGTTAGTCATGAAAATCCACCAAAAAGTCTCTTTTCTTTTTAATATGGAGTGGGGAAGATGTCCACGACCACGTGAACAAGTCGACCTCGGTGTTTGACGGAGGTAATAAGAAAAAAAGAAAAGAAAAGAAAAGTTAAAAGAAAAGCCGCCTCATTCGTTTCACAATGGGATTGCGCAATGTGAAAGTAGCCATTTAGTTGAGTCGAGTACACTGAAATAGAAAACTTTCTTTTTCATCTTCGCGCAGTGAAGATCCCCTCCCCTTGCC
>JADBJO010017738.1:0-5000 GCA_016801955.1 Conus betulinus | reverse complement strand
ATGCGCTGGTAGTCACGGGCTATACAGACTGTGAAGGTGTCCTCACACCCCGGGTGTGTGGTGGCCCGGCCAGAAAATGTTAACATTTACCCCCCCCCCCCCCCCCCGTGTCCCCCCCCCACACACACACACACCCCACCCACCACCATCCGGTCCTAGCATTGTGAGTGTTGTCATGTAGAAGTTATGACACGATCCTGTGGCTTGGCTCTCCGTCTCTGTCTCTGTCTCCGTCAACCCCCCCCCCTCCTCTCTCTCTCTCTTCCCTTCATCTCTCTATCTCTCTCTCTCTCTCTCTCTCTCTCTCTCTCTCTCTCCCCCATCTCTCTGTCTTCAAAATCTCATTCTCTGTGTTGTCTGTCTGTAAATCTATCTTTGTCTCTGTCTGTCTTTCTGTCTCGGGTGGTCTCTTTCTGTCTCTCTATGTGTGTAGGGACGTGGTCGTGTATATAATGTAAGGCATATTGGGGGAGAGTGTGTGTGTGTGTGTGTGTGTGGGTGTGTGTGGGTGTGTGTGAGAGAGAGAGAGAGGAGACGAGAGAGAGAGAGAGAGAGACAGACAGAGAGAGAGAGAGAGGTTTGTAGAGGTAGAGAGAGAGAGAGAGAGTGACGAATCAGAGAGTGGATAGCACCAGATGGAACGTGACACAACAATCATCATCATCCTCATGTCGTGTCTGCGGTTCCCCTCACACCCCTTGTTCTGCAGACCTGACGCGGGCTGTCAGGGCAGTAGAGGGATGTGACGTCACCCTGCACGCGCCACGTGACCTTACCGGCTGTCAACAGCAGCTGAGCTGAGCTGCGGGCCTTTGCCATCATCGTTCGTTTATTGTCCTTTTTCTTTCTCCCCCCCCCCCCCCCCCCCCTGTTTTTCCCCTTTTTATTTTCCTTTTTTTTTAATTTTATTTTTTTTATTCGATGTTTTCAAAGCAGTCTTTTCTGGAATCCTGAAATCCTATTGGGAGGGGGAAGGGGGGGGGGCGGGGGGGGGGTGTGTTTAATCGGCCGTGGCCCATGCCCAGCACAGCAACAACTGAGCCGATTGTCCCAGACTGGGCGCATGGGTGTTCCGTGGCACGACATCCAGGCCGGGAAACTCTAATAGTTGGAAACCTTGTTGTTGTTGTGTTTGTGTTGTGTGGTTGGTTGTTGTTGTGTTTTTCTGGGGGGGGCGTGTTCTGCGTTTTTAACGAAGTCTCAGCCGAGTATCGAATCCATTTGTAACGTTTTGTGTGTTGTGCGTGTGAGTGCATGCGTGCGTGCGTGAGCGCGTGCGTGTGTCTGGGTGTTGTGTGTGGGTGTGTATATGTGTTGCTGTGTGCGTGTGAGTGCGTGTGTGGTTGCGTGCGCGCGCGCGCGCGTGTATGTGTGTGTGTGTGTGTGTGTGTGCGCGCAGCGCGCGGACGAGTTTGTGTCCTTTTACTTAGTTTATTCGTTTCTTTCTCTCTCTCCCAATCATTAAAGAAATATTTCAGTATTTCTTTTATTCTCACTCTCTTCGTCGCTTCTCTCCCTGTCTCTCTCTCTTTCTGGCAGGCTGCCCGTCGTGTCGCTAATGTCTGCAGTCTGTCTCTTCTCTCTGTCTCCGTCTGTCTTCTCGTTATCTCTCTCTCTCTCTCTATCTCTCTCTCTCTATCTCTCTCTCTCTCTTACTCTCTCTCTCTTTCTCCCGTCTTCTTCTTTTCTTTTCCTGTTGTTTCCAGTCAGATCAGTTCCGTCCCTTCTCATTCGTTTCCTCCTGTAATTTAATTTCTGCAGCGGAGGATGAATCTCTTCAGCGTCTCTACGTGTCCCTCTTGTCTCTTTACCATGCCTCCCTCGGAGCCTGCACGCCGCACGTGCGCTCCGCATGTCTTGAGACGCACAGTTCCTAACTTCACTCAGCAACAAAAATGACGTTAGCATCACGATAAGCTAAAGAAAAAAAAAAAAGAAAAAGAAAAGAAAACGAAGATGGTTTATTTTGATGAGGGCGTTTGGAGGAAAGGATAGGAGGTGCCAGTCCGGGTGTAGCTTTGCAGTCAGACCTACCTAGAGTTCATCGCGTTTTACACGTCCGGCCGACCGTGGGAAGCCACAGACAAGGTGAGTACATGCGACGAGTTGAAAGGTTAGGTGCAGCGAGAAATCCGAGACTTGGGGGAGGAGGGACAGGGGTGGAAGGGGAGGGGACAGGGTAGGGGGTGGGGCGGGGGATGGGGGCGGGGGGGTGGGGGGTGGGACCGAGTCAAAGACTTCTTCATAACTGAAAAACACTAAGGTTATAAAGAATTTCTTTTTGTTTTTTTTATTATTGTTTTTTTAATTATCACCGAACCACATTTCATTCGTTCGTGTTCAAATGGATAACAGAACAGAAAGTTTTATCACCGAACCACGGTTCATGTGCTGTTTAGAGAAAGATAAAAGGTTTGTTTTTTTTTTTTGTTTTGTTTGTTTTTTAAATCACAAATCACGTTTCGTTTGATGCCGGTTAGGGAATAATAAAACAAAATGTTCATCAACCGAACTATTTTTTTCATTTCATCACCGAACTATTGTTTCACTCTGGTACTCATTAAGGTAATAATTGAAACAAGAGATTTTGTCACAGAGCCACGTGTTTCGGTCTGGTGCTTGTCTAGGAAATCGTCAAACAAAACTTTTTATCATTGAAACCACCGGTTTAATTCTGGTGCTGCTTAGGGAACAGTTAGAAATTTTATTCACAAAACCATGTTAGTTTTGATGCTGTTTACAGAAACAGGTTAAAAACAAAAAAAAAGTTTTATCACAAAACACGTTTCAGTCTTTGGTGCTGACAATAACATAAATTTCATAACCGAAACCAACGTTTAATGCTGATTGCGTTTTAAAAAATAATGAAACGGGTTTGTATCTCGAACCACGTAATTATTTGGTGCTGTTAGAGGACAGTAAAAAGGCCCCCCTTTTTATCACAGAAACACGTTTAATGCTGGTGCTGTTGTTGTTATTTGTTTGTTTTTTTCACGTCAGAGCGGAAAGAAATAATCACCAAACCACGTTTAATTCTGAAAATCCTCACTGACGAACGATTAAAACAGCAGATCACGTTTAATTGTAGTGCTCTTTAGGGGATAATCGAGCGTTATGTTTAAAGCACGTTCCATTAGTGCTCTTTAGGAGATAATCAAGCGTGTGTTTGTTTGTGTTTAAAGCACGTTTCAATACTAGTGCTGTTTAGGAGATAATCAAGGTATGTTTAAAGGAACGTTTCATTATAGTGCTGTTTAGGAGAAAGTCAAGGTTTATGTTTAAAGCACGTTTCATTTCTAGTGCTGTTAAGGAGATAACCAAGGTATGTTTAAAGCACGTTTCATTCTAGTGCTGTTTAGGAGATGGGAGATAATCAAGCGTATGTTTAAAGCACGTTTCATTCTAGTGCTGTTTAGGAGATGGGGAGATCATCAAGCGTATGTTTAAAGCACGTTTTCATTTCTAGTGCTGTTTAGGAGATAGGAGATAATCAAGCGTATGTTTACAGCCACGTTTCATTCTAGTGCTGTTTAGGAGATAGGAGATCATCAAGCGTATGTTTTAAAGCACGTTTCATTCTAGTGCTGTTGTTAGGAGATAGAGATCATCAAGCGTAGTTTTTTAAAGCAGTTTCTGTCAGTGTGTGGAATCGTTAGGATGATTTAGAGATTTTCATCTAGGCTGTTTATGTTAGAGATCATCAATCGATGTTAAAGCACGTTTCTGGTCTAGTGCTGTTTAGGAGATGGAGATCATCAAGCGTATGTTTAAAGCACGTTTCATTCTAGTGCTGTTTAGAGATGATAGAGATCATGCAAGCGTATCTTTAAAGCACGTTTCTGTCAAGTGCTGTTTAGGAGATAGGGAGATCATCAGGCGTTATGTTTAAAGCACGTTTCTGTCTAGTGCTGTTTAGGAGCGAGATCATCAGGCGTATGTTTAAAGCACGTTTCCCCCCTAGTGCTGTTTAGGAGAGGGAAAAATCAAGCGTATGTTTAAAGCACGTTTCTGTCTAGTGCTGTTTAGGAGATGGGAGATAATCAAGCGTATGTTTAAAGCACCGCACGTTTCTGTCTAGTGTTGTGCATGGAGTAAACAGATCAAAAGTGTTTTCATCAGCCCCCCTTTTGTGGTAATGTTTCGAGAATAATGAAACTTTTTTTTTTTGGTGTTGGGTGGGTGTGTGGTGTGTGTGTGTGTGTGTGTGTGTGTGTGTGGTGTGTGGTCACCAAACCAGACTGGTGCTGTTCAAGCGCTATTACAACAGACGTCCTATCAACGAACCCGTTTAATTCATATGCTGTTTAGGGAAGTGTGAAACTGTTATCAGGAGACAGTGGGATCAACAGCAGGTGTGTGTGGTGTGTGTGTGTGTGTGGTGTGTGTGTGTGTGTGTGGTGTGTGTGCGTGCCTTCGTGGCGCGCGCGCGTGCGTTGCCGCAGACTGTAAGAAGACCTCGATGAGACCCCCCATTTTTCACAAGATGCGATTTTGAATATTAAAAACGGGGAGGCTGTGGGGAAGTGAATGGCACAGGGGGCTTCCGGTATCACGGAAGTTCAACGAGAGAGAGAAACTCTACGCTGATAGATATAGGGGAGCGAGAGATAGATAGCAGAGATATATCTCAGAGCAGCTCAAGATCAAAAAAACAAGATGGATGAGAGAGCGGACAAAAAGAAAAAAGTGTGAAGAAAAAAAACAAAAGCCGGAGAGAGGAGATGAAAGCTATGATCTTCTTAGACTCCTATCACACACACCTATGTAGCCTCTCGTACCAGCCACGAACCCCTCTTTCTCCACCCCCCTCTCCTATCTATCTCTCTATCTCTCTCGCTCTCCTCTTCTCTCTCTCTCTCACTCAGTGACCGATGGAAGGATGGATGGATGGGGAAATGGAGTTCAAGACACCAAAGGGTAGCCACCGAAGAGGGGGAACGAGCGAGTTGAGAGCGAAATTGCGTGGACATCGTTTGCCAAGCGATATGACATGCGGGTAG
>JADBJO010017737.1:35000-36896 GCA_016801955.1 Conus betulinus | reverse complement strand
CCTACATGCTAATGTTCTACCATGGCTGTTAATCCGAAGCCTTATTTCTTCATATTCTTATCAATTAAAACGTTGACGCATATTCCAGTAGTCTATGCAAATTGCGGTGGCTGGGGTTTTTTTTGTTTTTTGTTTTCTTATCTTTTTTTCCTATTTCACCCCTTTTCCCCCCTTTTCCCCGCTTTATCTGCCCTCTTTCGTTTTCCTCCCCTTACCCCCTCCCCCCTATCCTATAAAGTTCAACGAGGAACACAATGCGGTTATCATACCGGAAATAGTTAATATACAAAAAGTTTCTGTAAAAATAATGCCAAATGAAATCTTTCCCCTCACAAATATGACAGGGCAATGAAACCCACATTTACATACAGTTCATGCGTACTCATTTTAAAGAGGGAGCAGGAGAGCCAGGGACGCGGTAGTAGGGAACAATGTTGTAACCCTCCACTTTAACCTTGTAAAACGTTCAAAGAAGTGTAAACGTTCCGGATGATGAAGGTTGTTGCCAGGCTAGGCCTCCAAGCTGACAGCGATCCGACAGAACCAGACAGTCCCTCTTCATAGATTGTGAGATTATCCTCAACGCCAGAACCAGAAAGTCCCTCTTCGTAGATTGTAAGATTATCCGCAGCGCCAGAACCAGTAAGTCCCTCTTCGTAGATTATGAGATTATCATCAGCGCCAGAACCAGAGCTGTGAGTTCTCACACATACTGTCTCCACATTTTCAGATCCGTCCAAACCTTACGGAGTTCCTTTCATCTACGTCTGGTGGTCGTAAAGAAGCAACAGTTCTGTGCCGGCTGCACACCGGCCATTCGTATTTTACCCATTCCTACCTTTTAAAGAGTGAAGAAGCTCCGTGGTGCATTCCAATATCACGTGCCACTCACAATGAAACATGTTCTTTTAGAGTGTTGGGACTTGCATGATGTGAGACACAAACATTTTACAGCAGATTCCATGAAAACCTTGTTCAGAGATGTTCCGCCTGACGCGATATTTGAGTTCTTGAAAAGAGATTACCATCTTTGATCAGATCTGAGATTTTACAGTGGAAAGATTTTTTAGCTATGTTTCGGATGGGTTTTTTCGATGTATGTTAAAGAATGTGTGAATGAATGACTTATTGCGTTGATCTTAACGTGGTGACAGCCCTCATGTGACCCTTTGTGGGGAGATCGGTTAGGGTACATCTCGATAGATCCCCGTCTCGGTAGATCGTGGGTCGGCTGGGCTGAAAGCAACATTATCTTATCTTTTCTTATCTTAGCTGCGTTTTGGTGTTCTCACTGAGCGGAGAGAGTGATGTGCTGTCTCTGACTTTTCGTGTCCTTTTGTTAGTCTGCATTGGGCATAAGTGTTTAGCTTTTTTATGCTTCTGATTTGCACTCTTCAGGGGAAAAAAATCCCAGGAATGTTAGGAAGTATGGCTGTCTGAAATATGTTCGGTTTTCAGAGAGTTATCGTTCATGAATTCTCGGTCTGGCAGACCTTTTTCTACGTGCATTTCACTTGAAAAGAACAATCAAGAAATGAGAAATTTTTAACAATGAAAAGCTGGCATTGTATTTGTACACAGTGGACCTACACATGGTTTCTCTTCAGTCTCGTTTATTTGTTGTCATTCAGTCACAGTAAGCATATCAAAATGGCCATCTTATGACCACACAGCACTTGCCTGAATAACAGTCACAAACGTTGACCAAATAAAACTAACCTAGTGTTGTAAAATAGAATATTAAATAAAGTGGTTTATCATCACCTTCACAGAACAAAACTGTTTCTATTACGACAAGTTGTGATTTCCCCATATCAAAACAGCTGTAACGAACTTTAAGGGTTGTACCCCTTTAAAAAAAAAAATAAATGGACGGATGATCCTGGAGTGTATACA